>JBCIKM010447777.1:0-10431 GCA_039654465.1 Melibe viridis | reverse complement strand
TTCATACATACATGACAGCATCGACAGTAATACTCAGTTCCACTGAGTCAGTCAATATAATGGAAGAAGAAGAAGAAGAAGTGAAAGTCTGGTGTTCTGGCTCTTATTTACAATAATATTGGAATATGTTTTAAATATGGTCTACCAGTAGATAAACAGCTTCATAGTGCCTGAATTGTAATGAAAACTTATGCTTGTCTGATATTGTGTGTGGTTTCAGTTCATTAGGATGTACCCAATGGCGAGAATATCAGTAGACATCTAGATTAAGTCCCTCAATAATAACCACCTCATTTGAATGGTGTGTAAGCATCATAGCCTTCTTCTGCTCTCTCATATCAGTAGGGATCTCTCATAACTTGTTCAAGCTGCTTAAAATGCATGATTTTAATAATGCTAAAAAATAGAATAATGCTAAAAAATAGAATAATGCTAAAAAATAGAGCCCATCTTTTAAACCACATAAGGGATGTTTTATCGTTGTCTTCCTTGTTACGTATTATTTTTCTTGCTATTATTGCAATTAGTATCAAAGTTTTGTTTTATTTTTCAGCTGGAAATGAAGAAATTTATGCTAAATGAAAGCTATGTTTTAAACATAGTGGATACGAGAAAACTAGAACAATTGCTGTCTTTTGATGAGAGCTTCAGATCATCAATATGCAGAGACACCTCCCTGGGGGACATTGTGAGTCACAGTGATCTGGTGGATGGTATCTATGAAGGTGATTATAAACTTCCTTTTCATGTCCTTTTCATCAATCAAGTATACAAAATGTTAAGTCAAATCAGAAAGCCCTTTATGAGATTAAAAATATGCTGAGATGAGCTCAGAGTCTTTTGTCGAAGTATTTTTAAGGAGAGTAAAATTGAGTCTAAAAAAATGGACAAAACTTCATTTGTTTTCTAAAGAGGAAACCAATTTAATTTTGATTCTATTCAAATATTTATTTGTCAGCCTCCATTTCATTCAATATTTGAATTGAAACAAGCTCTAGAGGGTTTTTGAATGTCATGATATGTTAAAGGTAAAGGAATAATTTGAAAATTCAGAATTAGAAAGAACTGAATTTTTCGATTCTACTACTTTCAGAAGTATGGGGTACAAGCAGGCATCAACTCGAGAAATAATGGGTGCAAGTCTGCAAAATAGATAATGGGGTAATAAGTAATGATTTACCTAATAAGAATAGAAATCTTGTATATGAAATTATTGATGCTTGACAAGTTTACTCCTTTTTTTTTTAATTATCAAAGAGTAAGAACAAAAGAAACAATTGAGAAAACAGTGACAACGTGAATATTCCTAGCAAGAAGTGATTCAGTTTTTTTTTAGGATTAAGAAATGACCTTTCTTCACTTTGTAAATTGTTATTATCAGATTCTATGCCAAATGTATGGCATTCAGTAAAAAAAAGATTGTTCATCTTGATTACCTAAGGATTGCAACAACTTTTTTTACTGACTGCTTTGATTTTTATCACCATTTATCTTGTAAGTTTGAATTTGGAGTTTTCAAAGAAGGTTTCTTTTTTCTTTCTCTCTTCTAGGGGGTTTGAAAGTATGGGAATGCGGAATTGACCTTGCCAAGTTTTTGTCCTCAAGTCCCAGCCTTTTATCAATAAAAATTGCTGGGTCAAGGGTGTTAGAGGTAAAACTATGTAATTTAGAGATACTTCAGTAAAACTCCATTTTTTATTTCAAATTTGGGAGCTTGTTGGCTCAGTTGCTAAAGCGTTGGTGCTGAAGAGTGTTGGTTGGATTCCTGCTGGAGCCATAACACCAGCCACACTGTGGTGCTGCACTGCTGCTGCTGTCTGGGTTGTCATAGTCTTCCTTTGGGCCAGACCCAGAAGGCACATTGCCTTCATAAATGTTGCACATACTTTTTGTCTTTTTATAAATTGTTCCTGGATCTGTGCGATAATACCAGTTAATCAGAGAGTTTTAAATCTTTCATGCTGCTGGACTTACACATACTCTATCAGATTTTTAAAATATCTTATATTTAATGTTTTATGTGTAAGATGTAATTAGGAAACAGCTTTGTACAAAGCCACAGACCCTAAATATTTATAGTATCATATTGTATTGTATGAAGATTTTCTTTCATCATAATATTCTTTTATTGTTTCACAGCTGGGATGTGGTGCTGGATTACCTGGGATCACCTGTTTGACCAGTTGTGCAAGTTGTGTTGATTTTCAGGATTTTGTAAGAAAGAAGACCTTTTAAAAAAGTTCCTATGTGTCATTGCTCTTGTTTCAAAAGTACCTAATTTGTGGTAAAATAGTTCTCAATTATTTTTATTCTCTGCTGCATAGTATACCATAGGTTTCAATCCATATTAGCATTTGTGTCAAAGGAATTTCCCTGGCTTGCTGTCTGGCTTGCTGTCTCTACATCTTGAAAAGTATGGGAAAATGTTATAAAACACTACTTTGAGAGGAAAAATAATAAAGGTTTTTTTTTTTTTTTTTTTTTTTTTTTGATGGACCGGTAAATCAACTTGAACTAGTCTGCTGATCATGCCCCAAACATAATTTGACCGTATCCCCTGTTGGTGGATTCTGAAAAGCATTCCTGGTGGTATCTGTGATTGCATCAACAATAGCAACACTTTTTCCTCACATCCCCCCCAATGATGAACCTTGACTTTTCAGAGAATAAAACAGATGATCACAACCATTGACACTAAGCAGATGAACCTGTCGTTGTTAGGGTCGTGAAAGAGGCTGCATCAAAGGGCATTTGGCTATAACTATAATTACATGATTTTGAAGCCTGTTTTAGACTGTGTTGCCTTTTGAAAGCAATTTCTAAGATAATTACAGATGGAGTGGTCATCATCTAGTCTTGTCACCAATTATCAAAGAGGTCTACCAGTTGAAGGTCAGATGCCATTTGTTTATGTGGTTTAACTGTTGGTCTGATGACACGAAATAGGTCTGCTATTTCAGTAATTGAATTTTCCTTCTCTAGGAGGCCAATGGCGTATTATGCTCTCTCCTCTTATCCCAGACATGGCATCACAAAACGATACCTTATTCAATACTTGAATTGTTTTATACCAAAGAAATATGCCAAAGACCATACCTGAGGCAAAAATTCTATTTTCTACACTTCTTTCAGATAGATAGCAGCAAAAATGTTAAAACAGTATGTGCATATTATCATGTTGTGGGAAATTTTGCTTTCAAATCTAAACAAATAAAAGCTTTGACCATGTCAGTGAAAGCAGCTCACCCAATACCGTTAACTTACAACAAGAATTAAGGTGAGTTAAAATGATTTTAAATGTTTTCACTAGCTTCTGATTGTGGGTATTATTATTTATTTTACTTTGTGTGACTGAAGAAACTTGAATTGTGTGTTGCTTAAGAAAACTGCACCATGGAGTGAAAAATTAAGATTAGGAGACTGGTGAAGTCACACTGCGAAAAACAAATAATTTGAAAGAGTCTGATTGATGCCAAACAAATTAATATTTCGAGGGCTGAGAATTAACAAGTTCTATCTTCAGTTTTCTACAAAGTGAGAAAATCTAGTTTACAGTTTCATTTTTCTTATCACAGCTATATATACTTCAGCTTAACTTTCTTTCATAAGTTTTTAACTAATTCTTTAATCGAAACCCTTTTTTTTTTTTCAGAGGAAATATCCTTAACATGTAATTACAGTGTATAAAATAACTCATAAAAAAAGTGGATATAGAACTTGTTGATCCTCAGTCCACAATCGATTAATATTTTTCTATCCAGAGTGATTTTTAAGTTTTCTTCTTGCTAATGTATTTTATTTCCTGTCAGAATGAGGAGGTTCTCAAACTACTCACACATGTAAATGTTGGAAACAACAAAGCCACAGGATCACAATCAATTTGCCATTTTTTTGCTGGTGACTGGGGATCATTTTGTGAACAATTTGGAGACAGTGTGAAGTATGTTAACTTTTATTTTGTCTTTATCAAATAGCTACTTTTCTTTCTTTTCAATAAAACGGATGAGCAGTTTGATCTTATAACTCAAGTCATGCAGTATTGAAAAATAAGATTATCTTGATTTGTTAAGTTTTGAAGTATAAAAGAGAGCAATGTTTTGACCAAACTCTGAAGTCTGTAAGAGAACATAAAAATTGAAGATAAAAATGAATGAATTTTATAGCGCTGTATGTTATTTGATTGAATATGTTGAGAGGGCTAACAGATGCTACCATTGCATTGAGCACCAGTTGATTTTTGCCCTATTGCAGACACTTCAGTTAGACAGATAAATTGAAAAAGACTTTGTGATGAAGACTATCTAACTCTCATAAAGCCCAACTGCATATTTAATAGAACTTGTGTACATGGTTGTCCAATTTGGGCTGTCTCTCCTTTTGATTTTCATGCGTATCAGTATCAGTGTAAGCTGAATTGTTCCAACAGGACAACAATGTTCCCGTCCATACAACTGAAATCAACATGGAGTTCTTAGTCACTCGGAAATCTTACAGAGTGTTTATGGTCATATTCTTCCTTTGCAGCCTAGTTCTGAGATTGTCACCCCAGAGCCTCACCGGCATCACTAAAGCAGGGGAAAAGATGCAGAGCCTTTACTCTTAGTGTGTATCAGTATCACACCAATTTGTTGGCATTCTATAAAATTCAAATCAGAAATACAGTTCCAAAATATCAGGACTTTGTGGTTTGTTCTACAAATCAATAATAGTCTTGCCATTCCAGGATGGACAAATATTATTTTTATTTCATTACAATCCAAAACATCAATCTGTTCTTGATCATTTGATGTATAACCTATTTTTAGTGTTATATCATGCCTGTTTAGTAGTGTGCAGATACACAACATTGAAATATCAGGTTCTCCTATCAATGACAATAATAGTCTTCCCCCTGATGGCAATTTATTTATTTTTTAATTTGATTGCATTCACAAAGTTCTGTCTGTCTTGGATCATTTGATGTATAACTCATGCCTTAAATCCCTCCTTTGGTTATTTTTGTGTTTAAGATTTCAAAACTGTTTTAATCGTCCTGTAGTCAGTTGGCTTTTTTCCTTTTTTTTTATTGCTCTAAACTGCATTGTTTCAGAACTTTCTTATTATATTTTTGGGTGGTATTTTTATGGTGAGTATTTTCAAGAATGCATTTAATCCATGAGACTATTATTTTTTTACTTTTTTTCTGTGCAGGTATGATTTGATTTTATCAGCTGAAACCATATATAACACAGATAACTACCACAAATTGCACAACATTTTCAATAAAATGCTGTCAGAGAACGGGGTTGTGTATCCTTTCTGAAAGTTTTAGGTGTTAGATAGATTATTTATCTATTCTTTAAATCTTAATCTCTATCTTATTCTCATTAATTTGTCAGTCTATGATGGTTTGAAACTACCTTGCAAGTATTACTTCTTTTAACTGTTGATTTTCCACCCTCAATAATTTAATATTGCTTATTGTAACACTTTCTTTTGTGTTAATAATCAATAATGAGTCTTTTGGGTTTTTTTTTCATATAGAAATGTGAACATAGTGGAGTGTTTTACATCTTTTAGAATTAATACTCTCTTAAAGTTCAATAAGTCTTTGTTTTTACTTTTAAGTTTTTATCTGAAATTTTTAAGTTTTGAGTATGGAGTTAAAACTTGGAAGGAGATAGAGCATATTTTTCCCATTTTTTTCCCTTAAAAATTTTTTTTTTTTTTATTCCACTTGTGTTTTAGCCTCCACCATTATTTTTGGCTACTGCAACTTGCTCTGCTTGATCCATTGAGATTTCCTTAACGCCTTTAATAGATTGATAGCTGCCAAAGTGTATTACTTTGGTGTTGGAGGAAGTGTTGATGCCTTTGAGGAGTTTTTGAGTGCACAAAGCCTCTTTGATTATGATACCATATGGGAGACAAAGTCTGGTAAGTGGGCATAAACATTACAGTCTTTGATTATGATACTGTATGGGAGACAAAGTCTGGTGATTGGGCATAAATATATTACAGTTGTTGAGTGCACAGAACCTCTTTGATTATGATACCATATGGGAGACAAAGTCTGGTGAGGGGGCATAAACATTACAGTCGTTGAGTGCACAGAACTTCTTTGATTATGATAACATATGGGAAACAAAGTCTGGTTTATGGGCACAATTAATACAGGTGCACAGAACCTTTTTTGGAATATTTTATCAGTGGCATGGCTACTTTGATCCATGGCTGGGTCAACCTATAAACTTGGTTCAAATCACTAAGCCTAATGAATTTATAATTCTTGAAAAACATTATTTGTTTTCTTCTGTAACCCAGGGCACTAGTCTGAGCAGAATCAATATATTTAGTATCATGACGAGGAGTGACAACGAAAATAATTTTCTATGTCTGTGAGGACTTTAATATACTGCAGTTTTGCACTATAATGAAAACATTAGAATTTTAATCTAAAGAATGAAAATATATTTCAAGTGAATAATAACAAAATCGTTTTTAAAACAACCAGGTGATAAGAAAATTGTTTCTATATAAATAAATTTAATTGGTTTTGATTTTCTCAGATAGACCAGATGTTTTGTGATTAAACATTTTATGTAGTGATCTTAAGCAGTCTTACTTAGATAGTGTCTCAGAAGCTCATGCCATCCTTTTTTCCCTGTGTGCAAGAGATTTGTCTGAGCAGCAGGTTTGAGCACTCTGCCCTTTAAGGATCAACAAAAACATGCTGTACGTAGACTAAATTAATTCAGAAAATCCAGTTGTGTTTGTTTCCCTCCAGTATTGTGTTATACAAAAGCCAAACTATACTCAATATCATTATATTTGAACTTATCTCCATGTATTGCTGGTCAACAAAATAGTTTCTATTCATTACATTTGATTTTGATAGATTTTGTGCTAATTGATGCTACTAATCATCCACTTTCCTTTTTTCTTTTCTGTTTTAGGTGTTCCTCGCAAAATTTTGAAGCTCCAGAGACAACACACTACTTCTATAGAAAAGAAATCATGAATAAAAAAGATATTTGTAGTAGATATTTGTTTATTTTCCATTACTTCCCATAATTTGGATGGTCGGACACTGAAAGTTAACCTCTTAATAGGCTGTCCACATGAATTATCCTGAATAACCGAAATATCGGGTATAAGAATGGGCAGAAATTACAATCAAAATGCTATGGACATTATTTAGGAAGTGCAACTTGTAACTGTGCTCAATAAGTTTTCAGGCTGGTCTAATGAAAGAAAAAGTATTTGAGATAATTGTTCGGCACAGGTGTGTTCAAAAGTACATCCCTCCTAAATGGGCACAATCAATCCAAAGTTGTTTTAAACTTTTAAAGGAGCTCACTCTATCTTCTTTTGACTGTACTCAATAAGTTTCCAGACTCGTTTTATGAAAGAAAAAGTATTTTAAGTTAATTGTTCGGCACTTGTGTGTTCAAAAGTACATTCCTCCTAAATTGGCACAATCATTCCAAAGTTGCTTCAAACTTTCAAAGGAGCTCACTCTATCTTCTTTTGACACCTCCCTCAAAATCCTCCGCAAATTTCTGCAATCAGTGCAAAATTTTCCGTTCATGTTCACAGTGGTTCTTTAAAGCCAATTGAAAAGAAAGAAATCAAATGGACTAAGATCTGGTGACTGTTGAGGCTGCGGTAGAGCAGTAACTGAACTCTTTGGCAGCGGCGAACTAATATAACCAGTGTGATCCATTAACAACTGGAGCATCTGCTGGGTGGATTGGATCCAATAAATCAAGACCCCAGATGACCTGGTAAGAGAAATTGTTTAAAAGAAAAGTAATGTTAATGGTATCAAGGAGTAGTACTCAAGGAAAGTTTAATAATTTTTTTGCAATCATCTTTTATGAAGATTGAGACAAAATGTCCTTCTAAAGCGAAGGTAGAAACATGTAGGAATTTGGGTACTATTACTATAACTTTTTATCAAACAATACCACACCTCATACTGCATTAACTGTGATGTAAGCATATGAAGAATGGAGGAGCTGGCACTGGAAATAGATGAAAATAAACAGAAAATAGTATTATAGGCGCAGTGCCGAGTTAAGTCAAAGCCATCGAAAGAAAGGAAAAAAATAATTATGAAAAGACCCCAGGAAGCGTCAGAGGAGGGAATGGAACCCGCAGGGTCACAAGTTAAACGTACTGAGTACTTTTGTACACAAAGAAGGTTTAAAGATCTTGGGTCTTTCTGTACCATAGTGCTTTTATATGTGATGGCCATTGCTTATTTTTGTAAGAAGGGATGATATTTTTTGTCTTTTTAAATCATCTCTTGGCGATGTCGATACATGTTTTGAGAGATGGTATTTATTATTTAGTGTAAATCATCTCTCTACTGTGTGTGGTTTGATATGTTCCCTCTTGTAACTAATTCTTTCATCTTACTTTCTTCGGGGCTCCTCTATGATGACCCTCGTGTGTCATGGAGCCCTAAAACCTCCAATAAACAATAAACAAAACAATAGCCAGATGAAGAGACAAAATGACATTTCCTTCCCCAGAAAATAATGTTAAACTCTGTTTTTGTAGTCTGCGTTTTAGAGTACTAATTTTCAATAACGGTTTTTATACTGTTGCGAATGTACCATCATCATGATTTTTGGAAGGTTAGTTTGACAATGATTCAGCTTGTGTGTATTTGCAGTTTATTTCATCCAAATTCACCCACTGGTTGATTGGCTGAACCTTTTTTTTTTGTTACTTTTGACGTGCTCTATAGAAATTACAACACCTTTTTAAAAAAAAAAAGAAAACATTGCTCACAAGGCACATTTTTTGTTTTCAAAATTTGCAAGTGGCATAGACTGATCTGGTCTTAGCCACATTCCAAATTTCAGCAAGCGGGCGGTTGGTGGGTGTCCCTGGTGGACACTTCTACTTCTGTTTCTCATCTTTTACACTGAATCTATCGTCTTACTTTCCCCCTTTTTTTGTTATGCCTTCTTTTTGTTGTTTTGTATGAAACTCATTGGTCATCCATTATTTCATGCCTTTTGTTGCATAACTGCAGGGTCACAAGTTAAAGGTACTGAGTACTTTTGTACACAAAGGGGGTTTAAAGATCCTGGGTCTTCCTGAACCATTATGCTGTTACGAGTGATGGTCATTGCTTATTCTGATTTGGAGAGGTGATATTTTTTGTCATGGTAAATCATCTCTCGGTGGTGTGGATATGTGTTTTGAGAGATATTTATTTTTTACATGACTGCAGGGTCACACTTTAAACGTAATGAGTACTTTTGTACACAAAGGGGGTTTTAAAGATCTTGGGTCTTCCTGTACCATAGTGCTGTTATATGTGATGGCCATTGCTTAATTTTGTAAGGAGGGATGATATTTTTTGTCATTGTAAATCATCTCTCGGTGGTGTCGATATGTGTTTTGAGAGATGATATTTATTATTTAGTGTAAATCATCTTTCTGCCGTTTGTGGGTTGATCTGTTCTCTCTTGTAACTAATTCTATCATCTTTCTTTCCTCTGGGCTCCTCTATGACCCTCGTGTGTCATGGGGCCCTAAAACCTCCAATAAACAAACAAATATTTTTTAGCGTAGATCATCTCTCTGCTGTTTGTGGTTTGATCTGTTCCCTTTTTGTTTGAACTAATTCTTTCATTTTACTTTCCCCTGGGCTCCTTAATGACCCTCGTGTGTTGTAGGGCCACCTCCATTGAACTAACAAACAAAATTTTAGCAATGTGTCAATGCAATGTGTGTAAAAGTAAAGAGCACATTTGGAGAGCATCTTTTGCTGAGGCCTCAAGGTAGGTGCTTCACAATAGCATTACGTCCCTGCCAGACGGCGCACATATAATATTTTATGATTGGTACGGAGAGACATCATTATCCACAGCCAGGGATACCTCCGAGCTTTAATTTGGTTTGCCCGGACATCGGCCTTGTGGCTTGCTCTTTTCGGTTTCCAATAGCCGAGTGTTCTTTAACGTGCACATGGGACCTCCGAGCTTATTGTCCGTCTCTGATAGGACTAGATGCTCGATCCCACCTACACAGGACTAGGGAGTGTCTTCTGACCAGAAAAACGGCCCGTAATTTTTGCTCTTTTCATGGGGCTCAAACCCACAGCTTTTCAGTTTGAGAGGTTTCTGTGTCAACAAGGAGTGACAACCGACCAGAATTGACCGGAAAAATTTCGCCTTTCATTGGACTCGAATCCGGGACCTTTTGCTTGAGAGACGAGCACCGTACCTCTCTGCCACATAGGCCCCAACTAGTTTGTGCTTAGTTGTTGGTCACTTCGTTGTCTTTGTAATATGAGCAATGACTGTTGTGCTGTTTTTTCAGTTTTATTAAAGCTATTCCCAAAATTTTCTCCATATAAACGTATCTGCACCATTGCAAAGTTAACGCCAGACATTGTGAAACTTGTCTTTGTTGTAGACTGTTATGGTT
>JBCIKM010447669.1:0-10432 GCA_039654465.1 Melibe viridis | reverse complement strand
AGATAGATAGATAGATAGATAGATAGATAGATAGATAGATAGATAGATAGATAGATAGGTAGATAGATAGATAGATACAGAGACAGGGAAACGAAGACAAACAGATGCACAGACAGACAGAGAGCTGGACAGATGTACTGACAGACAAAGGATACAGAATAAAATGCAGCAATCCTGGTAACAAATTAAGTTGAAATCAATGGTGGAGAAAGAGATGACAAGCAATGTAAAGTTCAGGAGAGAAAGCAAAAGTTTTCGTGATCATGAGGGATGGTTGATGAAAATGAAAAAATGAAACTATTGCTGACTTATCTCTATGAACAGCTATATGAATAAGTAGATTGAGAATAAGTATGTACATATGCAAAGGAATATGCTTGCAACTGAACAGGTTTATTAATAAATGGAAGGAAACAAACAAACAAACATAGAATGAAGTCAACATAATACCTAATTTACAAAAATAGAAGAAAAAAAAAGTAAAATAACCATATAAATTCATTTCTTGTATTTTCTTCCTTCAAAATATACGAGGTAAATTTTCACAAAAGACATCACTATACCTGTGTACATTGATCATGTGATCATGCAATGTTTTTCCATTTGTAAAGCACTCTTGTAATAAATGCTACAATTAAGACTGGAGTATTCAGTAGGTATCGGGAGTTTTCCCTTTGCTTACATTTACATATTTACATTTAATCAGGAAATATATTAATATCAGTGGCGCAATTCCTTGAAAATAGAAAGTGGAACTGAAAGTAAAATTACCTGAAACTATAAATAAAATGGCAGAAGCTGTCTTACCTAAAGTGAAAAAAAAAAAAAAAAGAAAAGAAGAAAAAAAAAAAAAAGGGTCTGTGACACTTGAGAACACTTGCATTTAGGCCAAGACAAATAAATAACCCAAGCTTTTTACTTGAACATTAAAAGATAAGTAACTTGTCCTGGGTACCAGTAATTGAGTCTTTCTAAAATATTTTCTTTGAAGTCAAGAGAACATAGAAATTTGACTCTTTATCATGAAAAAAAAAAAGCTGTGTGTGAACAGGTTTCAAAGAGGTAGACAATAGATAGTTTTCATGTCCAAAAGTACCAAAGAAAACAAAGATCTTTAGAGCAACCACACTAACAAAATTTTGTACAAACTAATTATGCCCTAATGAAGGTTTTTAAAACAGAGTGATATTGGGTATAAATAGTGTCAACATGAATGGTTGTGCAGATCCACTTTGGCAGAGTACCAAGGAAATATTATTTTTAACAATATGCACATACGTGTATTGGCTATATACATTATATTGCACATTAATTAGATATATAACTATTAATCAGTCAGTAATTGATTTTGCTGGTCAAGACAGAAACATTTCTTCTATGGTAAACTTTTCAAAGTTCAAAAATTGATGTATTAGAGTTTTCCATTGCCATTGAGGCAGAGTTGATTACTTTATGAAATTCCCCAAGTCCAACTTATCTGAGTAAGTATTTTACTTTGAATAAAGAAAAATGCATGAAAAGTTAATGAAATTGCCCCCCCTCCCATTAATTAACTCGCACTATTCTTTGAACACAAATACATGCACATCACTCTTACATGCATAGACTCACACTGATGCACACACACACACACTCCAATTCATATTCCAAGTTAGATATGCAGGAGTTTTGGATTGCTCGCCATGTTCAAAGAATTTTCCCTTCAAAATATATTAATTGATAATAATTAAAATTATGGTTAACGTTTACAACCTACAAAACAAGTTCATAAACATTCATTTGTTAATAGTCTTGGATTTCACTCAGCAGAGAAATTACAACACATTAACTTGAAATAAACAAAACAAAATAGAAATAATTTCTATTTTCAGTTTACCTTCTGTCTGCCCTTAAGGTGAAGGAAATTTAGTTCTTCTAGTATTGTTCCTTTCCTCTGTTTAATATAGTTTCACATTTAAGGGCAGTAAGATGCCTACTTATCAAAAGTATTAATAAAAGAAAAAAGGGTTTGACAAAAATTGAAATAAAATTGCTATGAGAGGTAGAAGAATATAAAATAATAAAAGTGGTATAAAAAAAAATTTAAGCGAGGATAACAATTTAGATGATGAATACACTCTCTTACAAGGGTAAAAAGGGTGACAAAAGTAAAAATGATTTGCGTAATGATATGATAATTTAGCACAAGGGAAGAACTTGAGCATTGGTTACAGTTTTTGAATCTGAACCATAACAAAATGACATTATCGATCTCTATCACAACATTTCCAGATGCAAGGAAATTCTTTGATAAAATTTGATAGGTTTTATGTTCAATAAATAAATTAACAGAGTAGCACTAAGATTTTACACCAGAGTTTCTTGCTCTGCTTCACTGTTTCGTTTTTCAGAAGCCATCATCTCCCAGTGCCGCCATCTTTCTTTCTCCCACTCTGGGGAGCCTTTGGTGATGCTGTTACTATCTGTGTAATCCTCAGAATGAGAGTGGTTTATTTTGATGGGGGAGGGGATGGCAACAAGAGTAGAGGAAGAGGAAGCAGATCTGACCAATGGTTTTGGTGAAGTTCCTCGTGAGGCTGGAGGTGTCGGTAACACCCACTGACCCAAATGACTGTTTATGTCTGATCCTCCATGACTATTTTGGGAGGAGGAAAGACAACTGCTGACACTAGAACTACTGCTCTCTTGAAGATAGATGGGCCTTGGAATGCTAAGGTTTTGGCTGTAGTTTTCTGAATAGGGTCTTTCATGGGCACTTAAATCCATTCTACCCCGTAACACAACTTCTGTGTCATCAGATGAGTCTTGGGGTAATTGTAGGATGGGAATACGATTTGGCATGGGACTTGGATACCCAGTGACCATGTCTTGATGAATGCAAGGGTGAGTAATAGAAATGGGTATTTTATTGTCTTGAGAGGATGGATGAGCGTATGAGTCTGAAAAATGAGTGGCTCTCGTTTTTGATACTGGTGAGTCGAGGCTATCCTCCACACTTTTGGTGACTCGGAGAGGCCGTTGGGATGCAGTCGTGTGTCTTTTTGCATAAGCAAAAAAGTCAGCATCACTGTTCATGGCATGTGAAAGTACTGGACTACCTGTAGAATCCTCAAACACGCTACACATTGATTCTGGATCAGCCTCAATTCTGAAAGTGGAAAGGATGAAAAAAAAAATGTTCAATACACTGCAAAGGAACAGCATTTTAAAAATACCTAGTCATTTCTTTGTTTTCTTTTACAGTTATGAAGGAAATAAGAAAAAAAACTAATGATCCATTGTGATAGCGTGAAAAGCAGCATGGTGAAGTTTGTACAAGGATTTATTTGCGTAATATTTCTACCTGAAATTTTAACTTTTCTTAGTTATTATAAAAACATAATAGAAAATGTCTTTGATACCTAGTGATGATTTAAATAACCATAGAAACGACACATCTTAAAATGGAACAGTAATTAATAAAATAATGTCTGAAGTTTAAGACAAGAAGGATGTAACTGTCCATTTACACACAAAACAAAAATCATTAAGAATTAGGATCTTTTGTATTAAGTGAGTAGATGAGCAGTTTTTAAAGTTTACCTTGGAAGAAAACTTACTGGTTTTGATTAGCCAATTGTTTAAGAATCCTGTCCACTGTTTCTTGATCTGATTCAAGGATAGTTCTAAGTATGTCGTCTCTCAGGCTGCCAGAAATCTGAGGACAAAATCATCATGTGTTCTTTAGGTTTCTGATGCAATGAGGGGGAAACACACACTTTGCTTGAAAAAACATCAAATTCTGAAGGTGGCTTTGTAATTTCAAAGAGGTCAAAGAAGGTAGACAAAAAATCTATCATTTCCAACTTTATGCATGAAGAGATTTTTTAAAATTGACTTAATTAAGCACTCTAAATTTTATATTTGCAAAATGATGCCTGATCATCATCTCATAGAAGCAAAATTTATTCCCAGTGAAATCTATTGTCATCAACTTTGCGGGGGCTCAAGCTATACAGAGGGAGTAAAAAAGGAAATCAGACTCACTTCATACAAGTCATGATGACTGTCTATCATCTCCTTGACCACTTCAATAACTTCTTTGCTTTGTTCAACGCTCTCTGCAGATTCTATTGAGTGCTCCTTATCAGATGACTTGGTGCGATGAAGAATGTTTGGGCCAAATAGTGTGGCAAGGTTGTGAGAATCCATCTTGTTGCCTGGAATCTGAAAAGAAACAATAAAAAAATAAAATTTCAATGGATCAGAAATATCATATTTTCAAATAATAATATTTTTAGCCTCACAAAAATAACAATGAAGCAATAAAAATGAAAAAACCCAAACCTTTAACTTCAGCAAGTTTCAGGGATAAATTATATCACTTAAAATCCAACCACAAAGCTGGTTGTAACGAGCGACTCAAACTGAGAATAAGACTCATTAATCAGATACTAAAAATCAATTTGAGGCAAGTTAAAAAAAAATGTGACAGTGAATGAAAAAAAAAACATACATGCTTACTGACTCAAAGTCAAGCATACTTAATTCCACACTGGTTGTAGATTTTGAAAATTAAATGACAATAAAATACAACAAAAATATAAAAAAATCCTGAATGCTAACCTTTTCTCCTTTCTCATTGTGAGAATCTGCCGCATGCTGACTGACAGTAGCGAGAAACTGGAGTAATGCCCAGAGTGTGTCTCTGTTGGCCACAGGCAACATGGAGATCAACAGCTGCATTGCTGATGATCTTTTATGCTCATTCTTTAACCCTGGGGAGGGGAGATGTAAAAATATTGTTAATATGTGTCACTATGTCACTATGCTCAAAATTTTTCAAAGTCTGGAGAAACCAATAAATACTAGGCACAATGATTTTATCTGATATGAAGCTGTACAAAAGATAATTAAGATATAGAAAGAAAAAAATGCAAATGTGATATTATGTGCAATAATGTTTGATTTATCAACAGGGAAGATTTGTCATTAAAAGAGTTTCTTCATTAAGCTAAAGATATTCTTCTTAAATGATTTTAATTTTGCATCCACTTCTGATATTAGCTATAGCCACATTTTCTCTTGTTTTCCTCTTTCAGTAATGATTCCTTTTGTTTTCCTTTTGACCAAACACAAATCATTTCCTATCTCAGAATTATGGTATCCCTTATCTTACAGATTCATAGCCTCTTCTTACTTCTGTTTTGTTTTACTTCCCAAACTTTCAGTCTTGACTTCTGTTGCAATCATTTTGTTTTTGATTTTACCAATACAAACAGATTAACTTTACTTGAACAGATTAATCTGAAAATTGAAAGAAAAAAGAGCCATAAATTAAAACTGACAAAAAATTGGTTATTGAGTGCTTACTCTTTGCATGCAGAAAAGGCAGATATAATTCTCTTGTGAGAAGTGGTTCAGGCAAGTCTCGGAAGAACTCCTTAAGAAGAGCTCCCACATCGTGTGGATGGTGATCATCCTTCAACTCCACTTCTTTCCCTTTGTCAAACTCCTCTCGAAGCTGCAATGATAAAGATACAGTATAATGGTAGTTTTCTGTTTTTAACCATAGTTTATAGCATGCCCTTCATTTTTGACAAGAATACATCACTGAAAGTCATACTTCAGATTTCAAAATTACAATCTTCTTCAAAGTCTAGTAAACAAGTTTCAAAGAAGTAAAGATAATTGACAATTTAAAAAAAGAAAAGGAACTGAATGCAAATATCAATGAAGTAAATGAGAACATCTTTATAAATCATTATCTTCTACAATCAAAGCAGATAACAATAAACAGAAAATGGTATAGGCACAGTGCTGAGAGTGGCCAATGGCTCATATGGTTGGCCCACTGTCCTGTCAGTGGCCAGGCAATGAGTGCTGTGGTAGGTCCTAGGTTCGATTCTCTCCTCGGACGACTTCCTGTTTTTTACTTTCTTTCTATGGCTTTGACTCACATCAGCAATGTGGCTATACCATTATCTGTTTATTCTCATCTATTTCCAGTGCTAGCTTCTCTATTACTATTCTTCATAAACAATCTCAGTAAGGAATTTAAAAATTCTGTAAAAAAAAAAAAAAAGAAGATATTTACCTCTTTGACTCTCTTTTTTGAGCAACCAACTCTAAATATTCCTAGGGTTTGAAGACCTGAAAAAACAAATGTGATAGGTTCTCAGTGTGAGTATGTTGTTCTCTCAGTGATAGTATCATGTCACTCTGGTATGTTAAAAATGAAGAGTTAAAAACTCAAATTTTTAGGAGCAAAAGTACTTTTAATCATTTCTATACTGTCAGAACAAAAAGCCTGAGAAAAATTAATATAAATAAATGGCAATCAATCTTTTTCACCAAGCCATCACCCTAAGATGAACAAGCAATTGTAATTAAGAATATAGGATTGAGGAATTTATACTGTCAATAGCGATTACAAAGTTGGGTGTTCAAACTATGATTTTCATTTTAGGGTTATTTAGTTTTCTTTTTTACAGATATGAAAACGAAATTGTTCTTTTAAAAAATCCAACAGTTTTGAGGAATCCAGTAAAGATACTTTGCAATATTTATCAACTAACAAATACTTACCATACATCTGGATGTGTTTGAAGCAGGTGTTTACGAGGTTTGGTACTTGGAGCTCTCCGTGATTGGCTGCCAAGCACCTATCAGTCACAATGCTGGAAAGTCGGGATGACGGGTATGTTGCAGATAGTGACAATGCATCTATCAAACTGGAACTTGTATTTCTGCTGGACTCTGATTCCGATAAACTATCAGAGCTTGCTGCCCTCTAGAAGCAGAAATTAAACAGAGAAAAAACAAGCAAACTGATGAGCTTTTTGCAGATTTCCTTCTCTTACGTCAGAACAGTTTAAATAAAGAAGAAATGAATTAGATAAAAAAAATTAAACAAAAAAAAAACTCCTACAATGGACACAATTGTAGGAAAATTGAAAAAAAAAAAAACCCCTTTGTGAACGTGTTGATAGGGGGATCTTGTCATCGTCTTTCATCATTTCACTGCATAGAAAATCTCTCTTGTTACATAAAACAAATTGTCTCTTTAGGTTTGCTTTTGATTTTTTGCTCATTTATTTGATGAGAAAAGTGTTCTTTTCAGATGATTCATAAACAACACATTGAAATGATGAACTTCTCAAAGGGACACCAATAAAATTTCATGTGGCCTTATTGGCTTTTCATCCTACCTTTAAGGCAACTGGGGGTGAAAAGTATATTGGCAGAATATCAGATCACAAATCATATTTTGTCATTTAGGTTAGGGTAATAATCACTAATTGACCAGCGTCTTATCATGACTTTGACAAAAACAGTCAGTAGAATACTGCAGGCAAGAAAGAGAGTCCAGCTCCAATTCCATGGACTAAATAAACTCCTGGCAGTTTAATCACTAAGTCATCAACTGGCAAGGAATGGAATAACAACTTAAAAGCAAACTATGACTAGATAATAAAATAGACATACATTGTAAGAAGGAACAGTGAGGGTGTCTTGGCGATGACATGTAATTCCATTCTGAGTGCTGCCACTTTTATCTAATGAACCTTGGGAAGAGCTACTTGATTTCCTGCAAAAGTAAATATATACATATCAGATGTTTGTATTAAGTACTAACAAAAAACCAATTAAGGTCTCAAAATTTAGACCTGTGGGAACTGAGAATATAATAGTCTCCCTCAAATAAAAGAATGCTCTGAAGACTTCTAATCTTTAGCCAAAAAGCTTGACTATAATAGATATCTAAATGTTCTTCTCTTTTAATGAAATTAAGTGATCATATGATCTCCAAGGTTATGACTCTCATCAAGTTCTGGACCATTCTGCTCTTTTATCAGGAAAGAAAAGGAGGTCATGAAAGTTATCTTTTTGCGCTTTTTTTTCAAGAGCTTTTTGTCTAACTGTACAGATTCAACAGCATTAGGAGATGATGAACCTCTTCAGTAAATGGAAAGATTTAAAAATCTATCTTATATCAAAATTATTTCTCCTGTTTTTTTTATCTAGTTTGAAATTTTAAAATGTCTTTTGCAATGGCTAGCCTTATTGGCTGTACCTTGCTGATCTTAAAGGAGCAGAGTTGTCTGCCCAATCTGCACGATTCTTGTTGGTGGTTGTACCAGGGGGTGTTGGAGCTGCTGGCATAGCCGGGTTATGTGTTGTCGTTGCTGCTGCTGCTGCTGCCGCTGATTTCCATCGCTTCTCCATCTCTCTGTCGTTCTTGATGCATTTGGTGATTGGGATCCCAAAGACCAACCCTGTTGGTTCTGGCACCAAAAACAATTTTTGAGATGGTTGAAAATAGCCTTTAACAAAGACATAAAAAGCAGACAAACAAACAAACAAACAAACACACACACACACACACACACAAGTCAAACAAAACCAACAAAAATCACAAATTTTGTATCTTGACAACAGGAAGGTGACAAGGTAAAAAATAAACTGGCTATTCATTCTTGCAATAAAGTGTATTATTGGTTCTTTGAAATGAGTAATTTAAGAATTTAATATTCCACGTTTTCTTTGCCCTTTCCTTGTGGACACCTGTGACAATAATTGCATCTCTCTGCATTCAATTACAAAAGCA
The DNA here is from genome assembly GCA_039654465.1 of Melibe viridis. NCBI lineage: Eukaryota > Metazoa > Mollusca > Gastropoda > Nudibranchia > Dendronotidae > Melibe > Melibe viridis. The sequence goes on along the minus strand of JBCIKM010447669.1, from coordinate 1,842 downwards.
AAAGGCAAAAGAGACATCCTACCTTTCCTGCCGCTGTCATTGAAAGACAAGTTGACAGATTTGGATCGGCGCTTTAGGGAAAGGGCTGATTTCTTGGACCGTCTGACATCTGAAGCATCTTGAAAGAAGGAATTGCACAGGAACATATTTATTATAGGAAACAAAATGCACAACAGGCAACAGCAACAGCAACAGTAAAAAAAAAATGGTGTAGGTAGTAGTAGTAGTAGTAGTAGTAGTAGGTAGTAGTAGTAGTAGTAGTAGTAGTAGTAGTAGTAGTAGTAGTAGTAGTAGTAGAGGTGATGGTGGTGGTGGTGGTGGTGGTGGTGGAGGTAGTGGTAGTAGTCATAAGGTCTGAAATTAATGGAACTAAATTCCAAGATGCTGCTGATGATGATGATACTGCTGCTGCTGCTGCTGCTGCTGCTGATGATGATGATGATGATGATGATGATGATGAAATTGAGAATGATGATGTTGATGATGATGATGATGATGATGATGATGATGATGATGATGATGATGATGATGATGAAATTGAGAATGATGATGATGATGATGATGATGATGAAGATGATGATGATGAGGAGGAGGAGGAGAAGGAGGAGGAGGAGGAGGAGGATGAGGGTGAGGATGATGATGATGATGAAGATGATGATGATGATGAGGATGATGATGGTGATGATGATGATTGCGGCTGTGTCTGCATACCACTGACCTGGCGTGTCTTCAAGGCAATTTGGTGGTGGGGGAAAACGATGGGGGGATCTGATCTGATCTGATTTAATCTGATCTGATCCAAGTATCGATTGTGTTTGAAAGCTTTCACCTTTATAGGATTGAACCGTAGTTAACAGTGCTTACGTAAAAATGGGGTGGGCGGTGGGAGGAGGAGTAGGAAGAGGAGGAGGAGGAGGAGGAGGAGGGGAAAAGGGTGAAGAGGAGGAGGGGGAGGAGGAGGAGGAGGAGGAGGAGGAGGGGGAAGGGTGAAGAGGAGGAAGAGGAGGAGGTGGTGGTGGAGGAGGAGGAGCGGTGAAGTGGAGGACGATGAGGAGGAGGTAGAGGAGGAGGAGAGGGGGAGGGGTGAAGAGGAGTAGGGAGAGGGGTAAAGAGATGTAGGAGGAGGAGTAGGAGGTAGAGGAGGAGGCAGTGGAGGAGGAGGTAGAGGAGGAGGCGGAGGAGGAGGCGGAGGAGGAGGAGGTGGAGGAGGAGGATAATTGACTTCACAGACATACCCATACACACACGACGACAAGAACACACGAAAGCGCGTGCACGCACACCCAAACACACACACAAACGGACGCACACACACACACTCATTCACATACATACACACTCACATACACACACACTCATTCACACACACACACATACACTCATTCACACACACATACACACACACTCATTCACACACACATACACACATACACACTCATTCACACACACATACACACACACACACTCAATCACACACACATACACACTCATTCACACACACATACACACACACACACACTCAATGACACACACATACACACTCATTCACACGCACATACACACACACACTCATTCACACACACACATACACACACACACTAATTCACACACACACACACACATTCACACACACACACACTCATTCACACACACATACACACACACACTCATTCACACACACATACACACAAACACTCATTCACACACACATACACACTCATTCACACACACATACACACACACACTCATTCACACACACATACACACTGCGTATGTGGCAGAGAGGTACGGTGCTCGCCTCTCAAGTGAAAGGTCCGGGTTCGAATCCCATGAACGGCGAAA
>JBCIKM010447668.1:0-20241 GCA_039654465.1 Melibe viridis | reverse complement strand
CCTTCCCCCTCCTCCCCCCCCCCCCCCCCCCCCCCCCCCCCCCCCCCCCCCCCCCCCCCCCCCCCCCCCCCCCTCCCCACCCCAAAGGTTTACCTTGTAAGCAAAAATTAAAAGCCTAAAATCGCTTTTTAATTTTAGCTCATAAAATTCAATTTGACAAACAAGCAAATCCATACAGCTCTGTTGCCTTTTAACTTTCAGATGGTTTCCCCCATCATCTATTTTTTAGAGGGGAGGGGGGGGAGCAAAGGACTCCATGCAACAAAAACTGTCAACCGTTTGTGGAATCGGACCTTAGCAGTCCCGGTCATGCCCAGAGAATCTTTTAATCATTTGTTACTTTCTTTCCTCCTTCATGCTGAAGGGGGGTGAGAAAAGGGATGTAGGTGTAGAGCAAGGGTTCCCAACCATTGGCGTTAGGTCCTGAAGCTTTGGTTGGGGAGCAGTGGAGACTAAAAGAAAAATCTGCTGTGGAGGGGGTCACATGACTTTCTACACTTTTAGGCAGAGTGTAGCCAGTGCCAAAAGGAGCCCCTGGTTTAGAGGTACTTTTTTTAAAAATCAGCAAAGGTTTGACACCTTGGGATGATGAAATCTCCTTGTTGGTTTTTCTATTTGATTGGTAGCCCCACCTTAGCCCCTGACTAATTTGGATCCGGCTGCAAGTCGTATTAGTTTTAGAAATGGACCGTAATACGTTCTGATGTCCTCTGCTCACTATTCTATTTAAATTTGCTTTTAGTTTAATTAATCACATTTTAGAATGTCAACAGCAGGGAAAGTTGCAATGGTGAAGGTCAAAGAAAGCATTGCAGAGAACAATCTCAGACATAACAGAAAAGAGAGGTTGCAATTTTGTGGGTGCAGAAACAAAGACTCTAGATAGAGATCAGTGGCGCAAGTTTGTGCATAGCAACTAAACCTGACTCCGAAAGGTATCAAAGGTTAAAAATATAGAAAGAAAGATTGAATTACAGTAAATCTGTGGAGGTTTTTTTCATTTACATTCATGCTGAAATCTTCCGGTATGTTTTGTTTATACTTGCATATATTGAGTGCGTGAAAAAAAGTTAACACCTTCATGCGATCTCATTGTTTATTTGTTTTTTTTCATTCAGCAACTGAAATACTATACCATGGTCAATGTGCGGTCAACAAGGGGAAAGAACTCCAAAGGTCGAAAGATTACGGGAATCGAAGCTATGCCTGGAGAGGAGAAAGTAAGTTGTTGTTGTGTCTTGATGGATTATGTTAGTGGCAAAGCATGAAATCCGGCCATGCTGTAGAATGATTGCTATGTCTGGATAACCCATAATATACTTTGCCTTGTCATCCAGGCAGAGTGAATAATATAGCAAAATATTGGCTTATATGTTCCCATACACACCAGTCACACCATTTTTTTTTGGTTTTTTGTACTTTAAGAATTTGTGAGAAAGACAAAAAAGGTGGGCAACTGAAAAAAAATGGTCCTTGTTTTTTTTATTACATCAGATATTGTGTACTGTGCTCTCACCCCTCAACACTCTCTTCTTTCTCTCTTTTTCATTTTGCATCATCTGCCTTCAAGTCCCTTCTTGACATCAGTCCGTGTCTTTTAACTCGTGTTCTTTCTGTGGTATTCTCTTATCAGGTCCACTCTCAGGTGGCCGTAGTTAGTATGTTTTATTTTTTTTATTATCCATTTTTTCTGCTACATGCACATCACTTAAAAGTAACACATACTTGCATGGTTCAAGTTCTCTCAAATGTCCATCTATTTCAACTCACGGCTGCCTGTCATTTTCTGCTGGTTCTAATTCCCAGAGAGCTTTAGTTTGCATTTTTTTTTTCTTAATTTATTCATTAACACTCTGCACAACAGTTTTAAGTAATGAATCTTTGCATGATGTTTTGATGTCGTTGTTTCCTGCAGATTCTGGTGACATCCAACGACTCTCGTATCCGGCTGTATAACCTGAAGGACTTGACACTGTCCTGCAAGTACAAAGGCTGCCTCAACAACTCCAGCCAGATACGAGCAAGCTTCAGGTCTGTACGCAAGCTCCGCAAGGAAGCGCACATATGTAAAATGATAATAGAATTTAAGAAACCATTGTGCAGTTATAATAATGATAGGAATAATTTGGGATTGTTTTGCTTAGTGATAAACGCAACTTTCTTAATGCAAAAGTCAAGCAACACAACTAGAAGAAATTCCCCATATGGAATTGCAAAACGCTTATAGTATAGTAATGACTAAACATGACTGCCGATTGTTTTTTTTTATAATAGAAATGATACAGTGTTGATGATTATATTCATTATAAGGAAAATCAGGAATCATGAGGATATCAACTTTTTAAGTTATTGTATAAACAGTGGAATTAAGCTTATCTAAACTACATTCTCACTTGTGTTAAGTTTTTTCTATTATTATTTTTTTCTTTTATCCTTCAAACAGAGTGCTTTTTCAATACTTTCAATGTGAGCAAAAAAGTTATTATGTAAATTGGAAATTTTATTTAAAAAAGAAAAAAAAAGAAAATCATCAATGTTATTCCAGGAAATAAGGGGAACAACCTGAATTGATCGAAAGAAATAGAAAGTAGGAAAATAATTTAATGAAAAAGGATATTATCGTCCACAAGTATAAGTCACAGGCAAAGTTGTAGTGATGTATTTCTCTCTCTCCATTCCTTTTCTACAGCTCCACTGGGAAGTATGTTATATGTGGGTCAGAGGACCACTTCCTGTATGTGTGGAAGACGCATCATGAGTTTCTGAAATTCTCGTCAGCGAGGCGAGACAGAAACAACTACTGGGAAGCCATTAAAAGTGAGTCCCAGGACCAGTTTTCTTGTGACCATGTCTTTTTCCGAGCGCAAGCCTTTATCCAGCCTGTTATGTGGAATATTCACGGATGCCAGATTAACAAGAATTGCTGCATGCTGCTGTGAAAATGTGCATTCTGGTTGCTTTGCTGCTACCATCAATACAGTTGTTTCAACAATGTGTAGTGTACCTAGCAAATACAACGCTTTTTGTTTGTGGGTAATTAACGTCTGTTAGCAGGTATATGTGCTTCAGTGACGGCTGGTTTTAGCTTTTTTCAGCTTCATCCACTGGTAGCCATGGATAGTCAGAAATGAATCTTTATTTACTCTAAGTGTCTCTGTTATTTATTATGTGTTAAAAGGAAACGGCTGTAGGTAACGTAAGGTGACAGCAGTCGACTGAAATTGTACACTATTTTTTGTTGTTTTTTTGTTTTGTTTTTTGCTTTCTTTTCATTTGTTTTGCTAATACCTTTAATCTTACTTCACGTCCTGTTTGTATCTTATAGAGATATTGAATTGGCTCTCAAAAAATATATAGGTCTATTCAATTTTATTTTTGTGTGGGTTTGAAGAAGAAAAGATGTTTTAATTCTACAAATCATTGAAGGCTAAAAGGTTGTGGTTACATGTAAAGAACGATCTCAATTTTTGCTGGTTGTTTAAGATTTAATGGATGTGTTATTGAGTGATAGAAATTTTGCATGTTAGGGGTTGTAAGTTTGTGGTGAGATATATATATAGGATTTAAATTCTTGTGATTCTAAATTTGTCAAATATGTTAGTGAAATAACTAAAAAGAACTTTTGACAGAACAAAAAAATGTACAAATTAGAGACTGAGAGGTTTAAAGTGAGGGATTCATGTATTCCAAAGCGCCTTATTTTAGCAGTTAGTTTGAAAAATTGGGTAGTCCTCTTATTTAATTGTTTTCCCCTCTCTTTCCTCCGTCTTTTTCATCTAGTTTGAAAAATTGGGTAGTCCTCTTATTTAATTGTTTTCCCCTCTCTTTCCTCCATCTTTTTCATCTACAGTTCACAATGCCATAGTCACATCTGCCATTTTTGCCCCGAATCCGTCCTTCATTTTCCGCATGGCCGAGCAGGAAAGCATGGGCGATAAAGGGCAGCCAATCTTCCTGGAAGACGACACAGAGGAAAGGGAGATCATCGTGACAGCAGATTTCACCGGTGCTATGAAGGTCATGACAAACCGATCATACAGGCTCGTCTAGAGATTTGCCTCATTCGCTCTCATCTCTTCTCTGATTCCAGATCTACCCTTGGAAAAAAAAGATATCCTACGTTTGCTTGCCTAGGATGCCTATGGTTCAGTGGAGAAAGTTCTCCGGCTGCAGCCGGCAGTGCCGTCCATACGTCTGCCTAAAAAAGTCTTATTTGCACCTACTTAAAGTCTATACTTTTAGGCCACGTGAAGGCTGGTAGCTTTCACCCCTGCTATGGTTTCATTTCTCTAATTTCATCAAAGGATTGTTATGCACCAACACCTGATGAGAACTCCAAAATATATTTGATTGTGAGTGTGAGAGAAAAACATCACCATTAAGGAAGACAGTAAACGTATTTTTTGTACCGACTCATCACCTGTTGAGTTTCATTCGGTGGATGTTGAGTATCATTGAAGGAGAGAGTTGATGGATTGTTTTTTGTATTGTTTTTAGTTTTGTTATTATTGGGGGGTTTTTTTGGGGGGGGTGAAGGGGGTTTGCAGAGAACAAGTAGACGATTCTTATTATTTACACTCAGAGCTTACCAAAATGGAGTCACAGGGTCAAATCTTTCGGGGAATATTTATTCCCGATAGCAAAAAATGTTACGATTCATTACACGACACTGAAAAATTGTACTTGTGGAAGTTTCATAACACATCTAAAGGAAAGGGTTTGTTTTGAGTGAGGAGTGACAGACCAGCCCCTGAACTACACTGTTGTCTTTGGGGGATTTAGTGTAAAAATGTTTGGAAAAGTATCAGAGCTATGCATGGAAAAGGGGATTTGTGTAAACACGTATAACACGCAAAGCAACGCAAACTTTCGTTGTCCTGTTCATTGCCAGTACTCAACTAGGATGCATGCTTTGGCTGAATATGAAAATAAATCTCAGATGTTTCAGAATTGTTTTGTTAAATTTTATATTGGCAAAGTGAGATTGCTAGAAGTGTTATGCAAAGCTCTGTTGACTGGTACCCAGACTGTTTTGATTAAATATAAGTGTGCCAACTGAACAGACATTTGCAATGAGTGTGACTGTATGTGGAATATTCAATATTTTGCAGACGTGCTGTATGTTATCGTTATAATGTACCATGTTATACTTAAAAACATAAGTTATCAATGATACGTCTCAAATAAATTATGCATATATACTATAAGGTGACACCACCAAAAGGAGCACATGGAAATGTTGAATTACTCATGAATTGTTTTTGACAGGGCTTGGGATTTTTATTACAGAAATTGAAACCCATGCATGACATTTCCAGACAGTTTAAAATATGTGCTATTAAAAAAGAAATGGGAAAATCATTCAAAATTTTGCCATGCTCCTTTTCTTGCGTCACCCTGTATATTACTATCACACACAAAACATATACAGTACTCGGTTGTGTCATATTCTTTGGAAGAACATATTATAAACTTCCCAGTCATAATTTTATACATGTTTGCAATGCAGAAGAGTATAAATGATATTATTTCATAGTGATGAGATGTTCTGTGGTCTGTGTTGACTTACTTTGCAAGTGATACACCATGTGAGTTTTCCTGTCAGAATATTTTAACTATTACTACTTTATTTATTCCATGCTGGTTGCCTTTGTATGTGTGTAATAAGAAAAAAGCAAAACCCCTAATGTGTAACATAGTCGTAATCTGTAAAGTAAAACCTAATCTAAACCGTGCCGCCGTGCAAGGAGAGAATGTGATAATAATTTAATGGTTGTTGAACGCTATGACAATATTATGTTTGACCTACTGATGCCTGTGTGTTGAACTGAATTATGCTTCTTTACCATAGTAATTATATGTGACTATCAACTGCAATTATCTTATTTAAGCTAGTGCAAAAGGATAGCGGGGGGGGGGGGGGGGAATCTGGATTTGGGGGGGGAGGGGGTTGGATTTTTCATCTTTTGAATAAGGATTTACAGCCACCAGTGCTGCAAGCCCGCAGGGCTCAAACCCAGTTTGTTTGGTTTGCAGTTGCAGCTGCAGGAGAATACTGAGTGCGTTTCTACTCCACCCCAGTCACCCATGTTTGCTTGCAGCCATTCTCCACCTGCTGAACTGTAGTAAACTGTCTTACTTTTGCTGTCTGCTTGGTAGGCACGATGAAATGGGAGGATTTGTTTATCGAATGTTTTGAGCGATTACTCGATTAAGAATTTCAGTCAGGGTGAAAGGAGAGTGGTTGGTGGGTGTCCTTGGTGGGCATTTCCTCTTCAGTTTCTTATCTTTTACACTGAAGCTATCATCTTCCTTTTTTTTTTCCTTTTCTGTTGTTGTTGTCTTGTTTGCAACTCATTGGCCATCTCTTATTTCATGCCTTTTGGTGTGTAACAGTAGGGTCACAAGTTAAACATACTGAGTACTTTTGTACATAAAGGGGGTTTAAATATCCTGGGTCTTCCTGTACCATTATGCTGTCATGAGTGATGGCCATTACTTGATTTTCTAAGGAGAGATGATATTTTTTGTCTTTGTAAATCATCTCTCTGTCGTGTCAATATGTGTTTTGAAAGATGATATTTATTTTTTAGTCTAAATTTTCTCTCTGCTGTTTGTGGTTTGATCTGTTCCCTCTTTGAACTTTTTCTATCATCTTACTTTCCTCTGGGCTCCTCCATGACCCTCGTTTGTTGTGGGGCCCTAAAACCATCAATAATCAAAGTCAGGGTGAATGAGGGATGGTTGGTTGTTATAATCCATTCAATAAGTGTTGGATTTTTACTAGTCGTATATATAATGTAAACAAGTTGGATTTTATTTTTGAAGCAGTTTTTTGTTTTGTTCTTTTGGTTAACCAAAATCTTTGTGAAGGATTAGAACTTGTTTGTGTGAGATTTTTTTTGTGTGTTTTGTTTTTGTTTTTGTTTATTTTAGTTACCATGTTTAAGATGTTTAGCCCTGTTTGTTTTCACATTCTACCTTAAGATGCCATTTTTCTGGAGATTTATGAAATTTTGTAATTGAAAATCTAAATTGCAAAAGCAACAGCACGGATTTTAGTTCTGCTTAGTAAGTTGTTCATGGAATTTCCATAATTAAGAATTGTCCAGAGGTTCCCTGAATGAGTTTTAGAATGTGGCCACCTACTTTCAACTCTGTTATGTTATTGTAGTACCTCCCTCCATCCTGTCAAGAAAACACTTAAAAAGAGCCAGATGGATTGGAAGACCAGGTTTTAAAGTTTTGTTGGGTATGCAGACCAGCTGTCTGACTGACAAAAGTGATGGCAGGGAGCAGACACCTTGAATCAATGATTGTGAAAATAGTAATTGTATGAATACGGTGTCGAGAGGAGAATGTCTTGTTCTCCTCTCGACACCGTATTCATACAATTACTGTCTGACTGACACTAGGAACGGATTCATTACAACCTAAGCTGTTCTTTATATCAGTGTTTTAGAGTATTTGTTCTAAAATATTCCCTCATAGATGACAGATTGATAGATGTGTAAACAAGCAGGCAAATGTACCGCGAGTTACTAAGGCTAGTGAGATGGTCAGAGTAAACTAGTATTCAGGCATTAGCTATTCCGTGTGGTAGAAGTGTTGTGTTTCGACAAGGCAGCATGGTGTCTATTATTACCACTATCTGAAATGATATATCTTCACTTTTAATAATAGATTTGGACATCAGACAGGATTTCTATAGTGGCATCTCTGACTAGGCCTTGATACAGACATTATTTTTATCTGACTACAGACGACATTTCAGTTCAGGGCCGTTTGTTTATGCTTCTATGCAACAAGTAAAGAGAAATCGGTTTCATGTGAGTACAACATACTTCTTCCTTGTGTCATTGTTATGTATGGAAAGAGAAATGTGAGTCTGAATTTCCAGTCTATCATATCGGGCTTTCTCATTGCTTCTTATCTTTGCCTTTTGTGCTAAGAATTTTTTGGTTGATTTTTCGCATATTTCTTTTTTGTTTGTACATTATCGTTCAAAGCTTTCTAGATTTCTTGAATTTAAGTTGCTATGTCCTTAACAATGCTTTCATCAGGGTTTCTCTATTTGAGATTTGTAACATCTTCTATTATGCCTTTAAATTCTTTTATTTTTAAGTAATTCTTCTAATTTTAATTTTTGTTCTTACATTCCGGACACCTTCGTGCCTGGTCTCCCCATTCTACTTTGATTTTATGTGTTCCTAATGGCCAAATGGATGTAATTGCTCATGCTTTTTGTTTCCCCTTGGTTGGATATAATATATGAAGAGATTGTTTAAGAAATGTTCGTCCCCAAAAGCCAAATGGATTTGGATGTTTTTAATTGCTTACTTTGCTTTTTTTTTCTCGCTCGGTTTGCTAAAATGTGTGAAATAAAAAGTTTAAGGGAATGTGTGTTCCTAGTGACCAAATAGAAATAATTATTTTTTCCCTTGATTGGATACAATGTGTGAAAACAAAAAACATTTGGCAGTGCCCCTGTAAAACTTTGATTTGCCGCCATCCGCATAAAGCAGTAGGTCAATGAGAGACAGAATGAATGGATTTTTAGGGTAAAAGATTATTTTTGTTTCTCTTTACAAAACCATCCTGCACCTTTACAAAACCATCCTGCACGTAGTCTCTAAGTCGTGCAAACGGTATCACAAGGGGTTTTTTTTAATTGCAGTTGTGTGTGTGTGTGTGTTTCTATGTTTGTTTATGGGTGTGTGTGTTGTATGTGCTTGTTTGACATGTGTCTGACAGAAATGTATTATGTTTACAAAAGGAAGTTTTATGAATGTCATGCTGGTTTTGAGAGCTTTGAATATTTTATTACTTTTATTTATTATAACATTAGTGTGTTGTGGCCTCAGAAAACCAGAAATCAACAAACAATGTTATTTTTTTTTTCGTGCAAACACCAACTTTTGCAGTGCAAAGTTTAAGACAAATTCAGATTTATCCTCCCACAATTTTTTTCTCTGTTGCTTATCCCTAATCATTGATGGATGGTCAGATAGTAAAATTTAGTAAGATCTAATTCTTTAGCAATGTTCAGATAGTAAAATTTAGTAAGATCTAATTCTTTTGCAATGTATTGTATGATCATCTGTTACAAGTTAAATCATTTGGAACACAAAGCGGGTCTTAAGACCCTGGGTCCTCCTGGACCAAAATACTGTTATTTGTGATGGCCATTGCTTATTTTTGTAATGAGAGATGATATTTTTTGTCATTGTAAATCATCTCTCTGTGGTGTCGATATGTGTTTTGAGAGATGATATTTATTTTTAATGTAAATCATCTCTCTGCTGTTTGTGGTTTGATCTGTTCCCTCTTTTAATTAATTCTGTCATCTTACTTTTCTCTGGGCTCCTCTATGACCCTTGTGTGTTGTGGGGCCCTAAAACCTCCAATAAACAAACAAACAAATCATTTCGTCTGTTTTCTTGAAATAGGAAAGGATCTGAAACTTGACCTTGAAAGAATTGGGAAGAACACGCATTGTGTTTTTTAAAACCCCAGAGATGTACCTTAATCAAAAAAAAAAAAGCTGAAAATGGATTTTGGAGTTTAGCCAAGCATCTTTTTAAATGAATAGATAAAGTTTTACCCAAAGCCAAGTCTTGGAGGGCGTGTCAGCACCTCCCTTTCTTGTTGGCACGGGTTAGATTCTCAGTCCACGAATGGCTTTTTTTTTTTCTTTTTTTTTTTGCGGTGAGTGTGTCTGGGTGTGTTTTGCTAGCATGTGTTTGAGTTAATGTTATGTTGGATCAAAGTTGGAATGAAGAAGAGCTGCTTTCTGACCGTTTGTACAGCAGGGCCTCTAAGTATTGGTATACATATATTAAGAGGAAATAAGATAAGGTAATACTTTATTAATCCCAAAAAAAAGGAAATTTATTTTCAAATATATATTATTGTATCACATGTGCATTGCTTTCGAAGGATTAAAAAAAAAAAATTATAAAAGCCCTTTGTTTGACAAGATAAGATAAAATAAGCTAAGAAACTTACTGCTTATCTGGCATCCACAAAAATTACCATAATACCCATAACCAATGTGTGGCAGATATTTTTGAGGTTCACAAATGCTGATTTCCATCCAATCTGTCACTTTCAGCACTAACGAATGACATGGCTGAAATGCTGCTTCTTTATGCTGAATGATATTTTAATTTTATTACATTCTTTGTTTTGACAAATTCAAACAATATAATATTATTATATATGAGTTTGCAGTGTAACATTAAATTGGTCTGTGCAATACCGCCCTGTCCCGTTGGTTTGCTCAACCAACAGGGTCGGGTATTTTTCATCTTACCCCTGTTCTGAATGTAATGATTTAATGAGTAATCTCTCTGTAAGTATATCTTTTGTGATTTTTTAAAACTCTATGTAAAATGTCTCTGTCTGTGTCCAGTTTGAGTTTAGAGATTCTGTCTTTGGCCCACTCAATATTCATTAAAGCCGAGTAGAGATGACTGAGTAAAGCTTTTTTAATACGCTATTCTTATCAAAAGCTTTTGGGTTGCCAGATCCATTTTACATAAAGATAAAGGTGACAACTCGTATGCATTTCACAGCTTAGATTTATTTAATATAACAGTCCATTGATATGCAACATTTTCGTGTGGGGTTCTCTCACAGCACAGAAGTTGTTACACCCTAAATAGGTATATATGATATCTGCAAATGAGAAATCCAGATTTATAATATAATAAAATATGGATTACAGATAATATGACTCTTGCTTGAAGCGGGATATGCTATGCAGGGATTGCTGTTCCTTTCTATTATTAGGTTTGTCTTTAATTTTTTCAATTCAAAATACAGTTTATGTCACCGTCAGTCAAGCACAGTCAAGGGAGGAGGAAGCCTAAGTACAAAAACGTGCTTGTTGGTGTGTTTGTTATACAGTAAGAAAAATATTCATTTATAGTCCAAAACGTGCTTAATGATGGCAGAATTTACCGCATCCACATGGCGGTTCATCGTTCTTGCATTGGTCATCTTTTACTCATCTACTAGAGCTTTTAGCACAGATTACTACAATGGCTTCCCTTGCTTTTTTGTTGTTTTATGTTATTTATGGTTCTTGTTTTTTTATTAAGGTTTAGCATAGAAAACCCAAAACCATTTAATATCACTTGCCTTACTTTTTTTTGTTGTTTTATGTTTTTTTAATTGAAGTCAACCCTTCAACTGACCAAAACCATCTTCCCGACACCAATGTCAGATGTTGGCATATGAGTATAAGTATCACACAGGATTTTTTTTTCTTCTTTTTGTTAATTTTGATTTACCAAATTAAGAGGTAGCATAAGTTATAAGATTAAGTGTGTGCGTATATCAACTAAATGACTATGTAGTGGTGGTGCTTCGTAATAGTTATAGCCACCCCTTTTGACACAGAGTTTCTGGTGGGCGGTTGGCGGGTGTCCCTGGTGGCCACTTCTACTTCTGTTTCTTTTTACTCTGAATCTGTCGTTTTACTTTTTCCCTTTTTCTTTAGCATCCTGTTTTTGTTGCCTTTTGGTACATAACCCCAAGGTCACAAGTTAAATGTACTGAGTACTTTTGTACAAAAAAGGGGGATTAAAGATCCTGGGTCTTGCTGTCATGGATGATGGCCACTGGCTTTTTTTGTAAGGAGAGATGATATTTTTAGTCATTGTAAATCATCTCTCTGTGGTGTCGCTATGTGTTTTTAGAGATGGTATTTATTTTTTATTGTAAATCATCTCTCAACTGTTTGTGGTTTGATCTGTTCCCTCTTTGAAATTTTTCTATCATCTTACTTTCCCCTGGGCTCTTCTAAGGCCCTAAAACCACCAATAAACAAACAAATTTTATCTGATAAAAAGTTACTGTCGTTTTGGAGAGTCAGTAATTTGTTCTGTACAGCACAGACCTCATTCTATGAAAGGCGCCCGTCAAACTTTCTAAACTGGACAAACGCTTTACCCAGATCTCATTTTTCTAAATCTTCAGTCTTTGCCTATCACTATCATTGAACTTGAATTAATTTGTTTCTCAAAAACTATTTGAGTTTATTGTTCCTCTTGTCCCATGGAGTAGGCGGTTGGTGGGAGTGTCCCTGGTGGGCACTCACAACTTCTGTTTCTTTTCTGTTATTGTACCAAAGCTATTGTCTTATTTTTGTTGTTGTGCCAGCGTTTGTTGTCTTGTTTTGGTTAGTTTCAGTGGTGATCCCCTTTTAATTTCATGCCTTTTAATACTGTCGGTGCATAACTCCACACAGGATTAGGTGCGACGAGAGACCAGGAGTCCATATCCGTTTAGTTTCTCGCATAGGGCATATAACTCCAGGGTCACAAGTTAGACATACTGAGTACTTTAGGACAGGAATCAACAAATACTTGCTGCATTGTATCATTTTTATGCATCAGATTTTTTAGGGAATTTGATTTGAGACTTAAAAAAGGTGTGTACTGTATGGTCTTGTGTCTACTTCCTACTTATGTTTGTCTCACGCATGATCCGTAATTATGGTCTTGTGTCTACTTCCTACTTATGTTTGTCTCACGCATGATCCGTAATTATTGCTTCATTGATTTTTTACAAGAGCAACTGGCTGTATTTTTTTTTATTTTTTTTTTCAAAGTGAAACATGAAAGATAATTGCTGTAGAAGTAGTAGTTTGAGGCCCCTGGTTTTCCCGTCACTTGTGGCTGGTATGTGAATCAAAAGAGAGTTGAATGATAGTTTCATTCATTTTTCTCTACATGAGGTCACTTTTTCTTTTTTCATATTCAGCATGTCAAACTGAATCTGAAACTGGAACATGAAGGATTTGGCAGGCGTCTGAAACTCCTGGCACCTGTGCTTGGAGGATAAATCAAGAGAGAAAATTAAAGGTTTTATTGTTTCTCACAACTGACTTAGTTTTCTCATAACCAAACGATGGCCTTATAATGTGCTTAGTTTGAGGCTCTCTAAACTCAGTCTCAGTAGACAACAAACAACAGAAACCTTTTTAGCCAGTCTGTTTGTTATTTGTAGAGATGGTTTCTCATATCATGAGTTGGGAGGATTTTTCATGAGAATCTGAGGTAAATTTATCTTCTCTTTTTCTTTAAATCTTCCACATCTAAAATTGACAGCCATGAGATCTCATCCCTTGAAAAATAATATACCACTGTAGAGGGTTGTGAGCTTTTTCAAATAAGTAAAAAAAACACAAGAGAATTGTTTCAAAATGGCATTAAAACACACACAGCACTCCTGTGGATATGCGCTATTCAAATGCTATCTATTAATATTAAATTTTCCTTTTCTTTTTTTCTTAAAAACTGGGACTTATTTATTAACTGATCATTTTTTTATTTTTTTTACAAGCACCATATTTTATTCTTTTTTTTCGACCCCCAACAAAAGGGATCACTTCAAATCGGCAATAAGATTGTAACCAATGTGTGCATTACAATGAATAGAAACTTTACAGACAGTCCGACCGGCCACATTAGGGTGCTAAAAAATCTGTTGTTGTATTGGTTGGCTGTTTGCAGAGTTATGACAGTTATTCTAAATGTTGTTTTTGTGGAGCAAGCTGAAAAATGAAGTTCAGAATGTGAGAGAACTTTCTGAAATTCCTTGCAATGAATCGCTCTGAGGTAAGAAAAAATTGTTTCTTTCGATTTGGGAAAGGTTTTCTGATAATGACATGTGTGGAAGGACCATGGGGAAGGACTTTTCAAAGTGTTTCGGAACTGAAAGAAATAATTTCCACTTGCATTAGAGTGATTCCAGAGAAGAAATTATTTCAGAATGCTAACACGCATTTTGGACTCAGGGGACATCCATGAAAGAGACCATTTCAAATCTGCAATATTAAAATCACAGCCAATGCATTTTACAATGAAACTTTGCGAAAAGTGAGACCAACTAACCGCATCTAGTGCTTTAAAAAATTAATTATATTGATGGGCAGTGAAATATATGAAAATAAACAGAAAATAGTATAGGCACAGCGCTGAGGTGGAAAGTGACTGTCAGCGACACGGATTTATCGCTGAGTTTGAAACGGATGGCTCAGTTGATAGGCCCGCTGTCCTGGCAGTGGCCAGGCGATTGGGTGCCGTGGCATGTCCTGGGTTCGATTCCCTCCTCTGATGACTTCTTGGTTTGTTTTTTTTCTTTATATGGCTTTGACTCACCTCGGCACTGAGCCTATACTATTTTCTGTTTATTGTCTCTTTTTAGTTCAGAAACACAAAGTCCTTCCACACATCCCATCATCAGGAAAACTTTCCTGAGATAGGAATGAAAAAATATTTTCTTGCATCAGAGCTGTTGATTGTAATAAATTTTGGAATGTTATCAAACAGTTTGACTGAATGTCATTTTTTAGCTTGCTCCGCAAAAAATATTTACAATAATAGCCAGAACTCTACACACTTCTAACTAATTCAACTGATTTTTTAACATACTAAATACAGTTAGTTGGTCCCACTTTCTGGTAAGTTTCAGCATGATACGCGCATTGGTTAGAATTAGAATTTTATCGCAGATTTGGAGTGGTCCCTTTTTTATGGGTCACCCTGGTAGTTTAGTTTTGCTCACACTTAAAAAACAAGCTTATTATGGTATGGTATATCCATTTGTCCAGTAGTTCATAACGTTGTATACGCCATCAAATGCTTTTATATCATTAGTTTAAAATGACATATTATTATGCATTGAAATTAATGCCTTATCCAAGATGGATGCTGATAGTCACCTGGTCTTACTCCAGAAATAAACCCGATTTTATTACAATTCCCTGAATGTTCTTTTTGTTTTCTCCCCTTGGTTGAGAATGTTCTTACAATATTACAATATGTATATTATTTGATCATCGAAAAGCTTCTTGTTTTCCATAACACAACACTAAATTAATATCTGTTACTGATCATATTTATACTGCTCAAAGAAAGACACTGAACTTGGTAAAAATAAACTTAAGTTTCATCTGTTGTAATTTTAAGCACTGTGGGGTTAGTGACTTCGTTGGTTTGGTGTTTGACTCAAATTCTGACGAGTGTGGCTTCGATTCCTGCTGAAACCATCGGACCAACAACACTGACTGTCATCTGGGTCGTCCCAGTCTTCCTTTGGGGCAGACCCACAAGACACAATTTCCCCATGGGATAAATAAAGGGAGTTTTAACTTTACATTACAATTATTACATTAAAAAAAAAAAAATCACAATTGAAAATATCACATTTCCTGAATCATTATGAAAATTTTAATTGATACAGGTAAGGTAACTTTTAAAATCTGCAAAGATCGATCAACTGAATGTTAAACATTCAAGGGGCTTAATTCCACCAAAATTAGTACAGTAGAACTACTTTAAACTGAAATTTTGGGGACCTACTAAATCATTTTGGTTTAAAGGCATTTTGGTTTACAGCAAGTTTACTTTTTTTCAATGTTTTTCAAGGGCAGTAACTATCAAGATCGAATTCAAACGTTCTTTTGTGATAGGCAAGTGATAGTGATACTAGATGAATGGTGCGTAGCAACTCAAGAGACGAAGTGGAACTGAAATGGTGCGTCGTTGATGGTCAATGCTAATGTGAAAGTGAATCAAACAAAGAAAGCATACACACATACACACACAAACACACATGTACCCCCTCCCAACGCGTTTGCAGAAGTCTTAGATTAGGTAGGTACGCAAGCAAGAACATCTTGCTTGCGTGATTATACAACCACCAACTCCACGTCATTCCTTTCCTTTCGTCCTCCCCCCAACCCCACCCCCGCTGTTACCCATTGCCTTTTGTGTGATGTGCCATGTTGGTCAAGCCCAAGTGTTGCCAACCAAGGTTTGCTTACCACCCCTCTCCCTCACCTCAAAAGTCATCTCTTGATCGAGTTGCGTTCGCAAGCTCGGCATTATGTAAGATTACTGGGAACGCTAGGCCCCCTTCCCGAATTATTGAAGAAGATGGAACAAAAGGGAAAGGAAAGACGCTTTCAAGTTGTTTCGGTTCAAAGGCAGTCGCGCTTTGAAGCATTTCGGTTTATCGTACGAAATGATACAAAGACAAAGGAGAAACTTGTAAAATTGGTCGATTTCTTTACGGTTTATGGAAATTTTCGGTTTAGCTTCTTTCAGTTTAGGTGAATTCTACTGTATATACAATTCCTTAATAAATTGAGCATTAAAATCCATAATCTTATCAAATTGTGATTGCTTCTGATGAACCTAAATTAGAAAAAGACAAACACATTGATAGCTTAGAGCCTCACTCTAAAAAATAAAAAATTAAATAAAAATACCAACAACAAAAATAAAAAATTTGCTTTGTTAATCCCACAGGGGAAATTTTTTTCTAGGGTCTGTCCCAAAGGAAAGACTGGAACAATCCAGGAGGCAGCCCAGCCGAAGACCGGGACAATTCAGATGGCAGCACGAAGTACAGCACCACACAGTGTGGTCGGCATGATGGCACTGGCAGGAAAAAGTAAGACGATAGCTTCAGTGTAAAAGAAAAGAGACAGATGTAGAAAAGCCCACTAGGGGCACCTGCCGGCCGCCATGAAACTGATGACCAGGACTAGCAAAATACTTAAGTCAAGCAACAACAAGGCAAAGCTAGTCTTATCTGGAAGGGTGGCATATGAGCTCAGTTCCCAGGTTCTGCTGTTGGAAGTACAGACATGGCCATTGTCGTGGCCTTGGGTAAGGCACTTTACCACGCTTACCTCATCCTAACTCAGAGATGGATGTTAAGCTTGGTTGGATGTCCCTCTAGGTGTAGACTGTCTCAGTCTATGAAGTTCTAACAAACCTAACAGGCAGTTTTTGCCAAGCACAGGTGAACAGATTTGTAGGAATTAATTTCGAATTTTGTCTAGATAAGTTCTAAGACCAGGTAAGACTTTGACCCTGCCAGAAATGCATTTAACAGAGAGATCATTAATGAGGAAAAAATTATCAACTCCCCATAAACATGAGTGAATAGACAAAAACACAACAGGTTAGGACCCAGACTCTTTTCTCATTAAACACAATAGAGACATATAGAAGGGGGATTGCATATGTAAAAGAGAATGCTAGTGGTAAGATTAAATTTTTATCTGCGAACTAAGAACATGCAACCCTCTCTTCCTTTGGACAAAGCAGAAAGGAAAATTTAACTTGGGAGAAAATTTTAGAGAAATTTTGTTTTTCAATGTCATAGTTATATATAGTAATTGAGTAACAAGAGCCAGTTACATCTGCTCAAGCAATTAGCGAGGTGGTGTTTCAAGAGTCCCACTGGGCAGAAATTTCTTTAGAGGCATGAGGAAATCTGTGATATTCCATGATATTCTAACAGTTAAATTGAGACCTCTTCACACCAAAAAGAAAACTACAACGACATAACCAAAAAACATCAATTATGAAAATAAACAACAATACTAAATTTTAAAAAAAGCTGAATCTCTGATTAGGGTAAAATTTATTTCAAAGAGATAACAACATCAATAATCATCAATATCTTGCCACGATTCCCAAAGACATTTCATGCACACCATTCTTTCTTTATACAAATACACACTCATGTTCATATTATACATATATACCCAAACCCACAATATACAACATTTATCTACCAAAGCCCCCTCCCCCCCCTTCTGGATTATCATTTCCTCTTTTTCCTTCCAACTTCAATTTTAAGTTTCTCTTAACCATCTGTCTATATTCCCCATGCCCATCCACTCAATTTCTTTCAATCACGCTTTCTCTAAACATTCCTCATTCCTAATTTCTTGACTCTCCGTGTCCGGCCACAGCCTCAACTTCAAGATAAGTCTTCGTCATCAAAGAGATCATCAAAATCTGAAAATGGCAAAGATTAAAAATTACAATCAATATAAAATAAATCCTGATGGTTAATAGCATCATTTTGTTTATTAGTGGTTTAAGGGCCCCAGGACACAAAAGAAGCAGCCCAGAGAAAAGTAAGATGATAGAATTAGTTCAAAGAGTGAACAAATCAAACCATAAACAGTAGAGAGATGATTTAAACTAAAAGATAAATATTATCTCTCTAAACACATATCAAAGGACTTGCAATGACAAAATATCTCTCCTCCTAACCAAAATAAGCAATGGCCATTACTCATAAAAGCCTTATGACCCAGGAAGACCCAGGATCTCTAAACCCCTTTTGTGTACTAAAGTAATCAGTACATTTAACTTGTGACCCTGGAGTTATGTACCAAAGGCATGAAATAGGGGATGAATGCTGGAAACCAAGCAAGACAACAGAAATAGGACACACAAGAAAATAGGAAAAAGGATGGTAGTGTGACCCAGTGGTCTAATCTCTAAATAAGGAAGACAAGGTACCTGAAGGATTTGAGTCGTGAAAATTATCAATCAAACAATGGAAAACATCAAAGGAAATAATATAACTAAAAAGATTTCAATGAATAAGTACACCTCTGAAAAAAAAAAAATAGCAGCAAGAGGTGAAGACTAAAACACTCCACAGAGGGCTGCAATGCAATGAACACTACAAACAGATAATTATAATAAATCAGTTAAACCTTACACTAAAGGTAGAAATAAAGAAAGAATGACAATATCAGTTAAAAGGATTCATCATATGTGTAACCTCTGTTTTAAGAGGGCAGCTGTTGTACAGCACCGCAGTGTGGTTGACATGGCTGCGCCAGCGGGAATTGAACCCACCCTTCTCAGCATGGCATTCAAACACCTTACCACCTGCGCCACTGGGGGTAGAATTTCTCTATAGCACTCCCTGATACTGATTTTTTTAAAAAAGCTTTTAAACAAAATATATTTTTAAAAAATGTAATAAAATTCCCCTTATTCATCCCACAGGGGAAATTTGTTACTGGGATCTGTCCCAAGTACAAGTGAAGACTGGAACAACCCAGGCGGCATCCGTAGTTCAGCACCGCCCCTGTGGTTGGTCCCATGGCTCCGGCACGAATTGTGCCCACTGTCTTTGGCATGGGAGTCCAATGCTCCGCCAATTGAGCCATCAAGTCCAACTCGTGAAAGACTTCCACAATGAGTAGGCAATTTCTAACAATAGCTTATTATTCGTCCTTAATCATATATTGTTCTTGCACCATCAATTTCATATTGGCATCAAGTGTAAAAAAGTTTAAACTTAAAGTTGAAGGAACATTTCTATGCCTTTTCAAATCTACAACTGATTCACTCTGGAGTCTTGAAACAACATTTAGTGGGGCGAAGTGATTTGTCATAGAAACCAAATACTGAGCTAGGTCTACGCTTGGATGGGTGATCACTTTAGGGCAACCTTGGCCAATTGCAACTTATTGAAATTAAGTTTGGAAGGGGTCTTTCGGTATGTCACTTTATACCATTCTCATCCAGTAAAATTTATCAGAGATGGATGAAATACTAGGAGGTCCTGCTGATTTAGTTAGACTGTTGCTTCTCTGTCTGAAAATTTGTAAAAGCCTTGCACTGTGTGTGACATATTGTTGTTATCTATCAAGGGACTCTGCTTTATTCCTTGATGTTTAAGGGGCATTTTGTCCTCAGGAGTCACCAGTTGGATGACCTACTGAAGTCTTTAAAATTTTGGCTCATAGTCTGAAGTGATGCAAGCTAAAAAAAAAATTTTAAAGGAGGTGGAGGGAGAGGGGGAGGTGGAATTTTTCTGTTTCTGTTTGAGAAAAAAAAATTATTTTTTTTTAAAACCTTAAGAATAGCAATCAAAGTGAGAGTAGAAAAAAATGTTTTCTTTCAAAGTATTTTTGGGCAGATTGTGTGCGGGTATTGTTGTGGACTGACTCTAAGTCTTCACTCACCATTGAAAAAATCAGAATGCACAGCCTTCTCGTTGGCTGCCAGATCCATCAAGAGGGCCGTAGATCCTCCAGCCTGGGGCAAGAGGGAAAATATTAATACAATATTTATAAAAGTGTATAATTTGTCATATAATTGCACGTAAACATGGGATGCATTAAACATGGATGGTCATCATGATAAAAAAGGTATTAACGTTGGAAGAAATAGGAGATGGATGTAAATCTCAGAGGTTCCCCTGGATGTGAATAATTATACCCCTTTATGAAAAAAAAAAAATTGGAACACGCCTAACAGGCATTTACAAATATTAAGAAAATTAAGAGCCTTTGAAACAAGCACAAATACAATGAAATAGCTATATCAATCGCTTTTGTTAAGTATTATTACTTTCAGTATGACTGTGTGGTATGGATGTTCTGGAGTGAAAGAGAAA
>JBCIKM010447559.1:0-10433 GCA_039654465.1 Melibe viridis | reverse complement strand
ACACACACACACACACACACACACACACACACACACACACACACTCACACACACACACACACACACACACACACACATACTCGCCCATGCAAACACTCTCTCACACACACATACTCGCGCATACAAACACACAAACACACACACACACAAACACACACAAACACACACACACAAACACACACACAAACACACGCACACACACACACACAAAGGTACTTGCGCGCATTCTCATTTACTCATGCATTCATAATAATATGTGAGAGTATTATATTGATTAAAACTTGTTCAATAAAAACGAAAAGCCCTTTTTGTTCTTGGCCGGGAACTTCTTGGTTGCTTTTGGTTCCTTCTCATCTTTGCTACTCAAAAGGAAAAAAAATCATCTTTAAGTGGTAGAATTATTGAAAACGTACATGGAGGCATCCAAAATAGGCTTTATCAAGAGTCGCCACATTGTTATACTATGACAGTAAAAGCATAATGTAGTACAGTTAGAGATAAGCACGTACCAATGAATTGTCTTGGTTGCAAGACAGTTTTGTTGTCGGGCAACCTTTTAAAATAAATGGAGCATACAGAGCTAAGTGATTGTTAGGAAATAACGCCCCTCTGTTCACAGAAGATTTGGGCACCAGTTGCCAGGAAGCTGAAAAACAACTTTGTTTCCCGGCACGTTTATTTGTTTAGTTGTGTGGTTGCCGCCACATTTTTACTCGTATTTCGTTGTTCATACAACTTGCGCGACTGAACAGTTTCTCGAATGGAGTTGCCCCTTGGGCGTAGAAAGACAGCTAAAAAAAAGAGAGTAAATGAATTGTAAGCACCACGTAGAAGCAATTTCATAGTGAAATTTGAGTCCCCACCGTGTCCTAAATGTGAGAACGGGGTCCCTTAAGAGTTAATCACCCTTCTGCGATAGCCCCATGACCCTACGAGGATGGTCCTAGTTGATTATCTTTGCCCAACCACATGTTAACCGTAGTGATATTTGGGAACTTGAACGTTTTGAAGGAGTTTCCCAAATGCACAACTTGCTTTTGGTATCCTTATATTAACCTCGGCGTCACTGTTGGCGCAACTGTATATGGTGCTGCCCAGGAATGTGACGGTCTCTGCCGCTTGGGTTGCTGTACATTTCTGCCTATTTGCAACTTAGGGAATCATGATGGCGAGACCGACGTTTTCGCAGGTAGGAGAGGACATGTCCATCAGAAGGGGCATTCCCTGCTCGTCGCCGGTGTCGAGAGCGCAGTCGTCAGCAAGTAAGAAGTTGCTGATTACTGTCTCTTTTATCCGCGCGATAGCCTGCAGCCGCCAAGGCTGAAAGAACCTTCCGTCAGACCTGAACTATTGCTGATGTTGGCCTCTGAGCCTCTGAATTGGCCTGAACGCATTGCAGAAAACACCATGCTAGATAGTCTCGAGGCAAAGCCGCAACCTGCTTGACTCCATCGGTCACTGGAAAGGCTTCATATGGCTCTCCATCTTCAAGAACTCTGGCTGTCATCCCGTCGTAAAACTGGAGGACGATTTTGATTAATTTCAGGGGGCAGTCACATATTATTTCATGGATCAACCTCCAAGCAAAGCTGAAAGTTCAACACTTAGTCGTACTTACCACATCTTATTATGGCTGCGAAACATGGACCCTGTACAGAAGTCAAAAGCGGCAGATCAACCAATTCGTCTTCGGTGTCTCAAAAACCTCCTTCGCAGGTCAAAGGAAAAAAGTGCCCGACACGGAGCTCCTGAAGCTGGCATACGTTCCCAGCACAGTCACCACCATGCGCAATAACCAACTGAGATGGGCTGGCCACGGTTCTCGCATGTTAGACGCCCACATTCCAAAACAGCTCCTATACGGAGAACTCACCGAGGGGAACGAAACAATGGAGGTCAAAATAAGCTTCAATGACAACCTGAAGGTTTCCTACCCATCGGCACTGAGTTGTGGGAAACACTCGCTGCAGACCGCCCCTCCTGGGACTGCGCTCTTGCAACCTGAGCCCCGATATCAGAGGAGAAGTGTGTTCAGCTAGCCCAGAAGAAACGGCAGTCGTGGTAACCTAGAACAGCTGGGTCAGCAATGCAAATCCAACTCACTTTTGCCCTGCATGTGATAGGGGCTTTCTTGCCCGGATAGGATTCAACAGCCATCCCAACACCAAAACCAACATGATGCCAATGGCCATACTAGAGAACGAGTGATGAGGAACAGGAACAGCAACAACAACAACAACAACAACAACAACAACAACAACAACAACAACAACAACAACAACAACAACAACACAGAGAACTTGGAAGTTTACCAAAATGTTCTTTTTGAACTTCCAATGGCATTTAACTACAAACGAGTTACTATGTAAAAAAAAAACGGTATAGGACATTCCCGATTAGAGGGATTTTTTTATTCTGTAGTTGTAATTGATAATCAGTCAGGCTTTTTGTCTCAATGTCTTCCTATTGAGAATTGGGAATAGAACCAGAGCTTCTAAATGTGTTCTACAATTCCTTTTAAAGTCTCTTCTTGAAAATTTTGTTTTAAAGTAGGCACGAAACTAATAATTGGAACATTTTTTTTTCGTCCTCCCTTTTCAGGATTCTCCAGTGCTCTCCGAACACTAAAAGTTCCAGAAGTTCAGGAATTTCAAGATGTGTCCGGTATCTCCAAGGTCTCTTGCGGCAACAGTCTGGCCTTTGGTGGTCAAACTGGCCGTTTGCTGGACACTGATGCCAAAAGGACCAGGTGTAAAAACCAAGTGACACCCCCACAAGAAGCCCTGTTCGAGCAAATAGTTTCATCTGAAGGTAAGCCTATCTCGTCATAAGATAAATGAATAGTCTACAAATTAATTATTATCCTCTATTTACTAGAACCTGTTGATTATAAAAACCCCAAACAATAAGTAAAGTCAAGGGAGTAGCTCACCTTAAAATCCATGCACTCACTATCACAATGAGACTAACAAAAAAGTGAAACGAAAAAAACAACAACAAACAAACAAAAACCAAAAACAAACAAATAGATGAAACCTAAAAAATACAAGCGGGATCAAATCACAACCCAAGCAATGAAAGACACATTAACTCAGCAGAAAGTTGTTGGGCCTCCATTTCCATTCCTGATTGGGTCATCAATGTAAACTATTTTCCCCAAAACACCGTGGTGGATGGCTCAGTTGCACGCTTGCCGTGCTGGTGGGGGCCAGTCGATGGGTGCCTTGGCAGCCCCTGGATTCGAATTCATCTTTGGACAACTTCCAATCTTCCTGGTCCCCCCACCCCCTTTCTTTCAATGGCTTCAACTTCAATTTTCACTGACTTTATGAAACCTGAATGCCATCTCATTCTTTCCGATGCTCCTTTGCATAGTGCTGGACATGACACCGTTTACCTGCTCGGAAATAACAGCTCTGCTGGAACACATCTTGGAAAACGTGGAGCCCAGAGATATCCCCAAATACTTAGACCTGGCCACGACCCTCGCCGCCAGTGGACCTCGAGCTCTTAGGCCCAAAGAAAGGATGGACATGCTTCGCAAATTGACAACTCTTTTTAGGCTTCTTCAAACGGTAATATTCATTGAAACAGGATTTTCCAAAGAGAAACAATTTTCCCCTGTTGGTTGAATAAAGGGAACCATAATTTGTATATTGCATTTACCTGTGGTAAATCGACTCATTGGTCTTTCTCAATGAGCAAATACCACCAAAGGCAACAGCAATTACTTTTTGGCTTAAGATTGAGTAATACCCCTTATGTATTGCTCATTACGCCACGCAAGATTAGGCACGGTGGACTGATCATCTGCCCGTCTTCATTTCTTGTGATCCAGAGTTTTTCCTGGCTCCTTGGAGCTGGGTCCTGACACTGCTAAGGCGGTATGAAGGGATATGGATAACAAAAACATATTGCATTTTGAAGTCACCCCCTCTCACTGAATGATTTTTCATCGTTCTCAATGCTATGTATCCTTTTTTTTTTGTATGTATTCTAACAAAGTTTTGTAATAACACTCTCAATCACTCCCCCCTTCCCTGTGTCCCCCCACCCCCACCACCCCACCCTGACTAACAGCCAGAGAGCATGTGCGCCACCAACCAGCTCTTGACAGTGGAGGAGCTGGGAGTCCTGTGTGAGCAACTGGCATCCTTCTCCACCACCGAACGCCAGATGGCTCTGATGGAGGACCGCTGCGCCCACTGCACCGCCTATTTTGTGAAAATGAGGCATGACAACCAGGTGGGCCAAGGCATGATGCTGGCTTCTTATGTTTCATGTGACATTATTTATAAGCATTCAAAGTAAGCGCGCGCGCGCGTGTGTGTGTGTGCGCGCGCGTGTGTGTGTGCGTGTGTGACATAGATAGATAGATAGATAGATAGATAGATAGATAGATAGATAGATAGATAGATAGATAGATAGATAGATAGCTAGATCCCATATCAACTTTTATTCATTCGTCTTCTCTTTCATCCGTCCATTTCTTCCATACATCCGTCCATTTTACATTCCCTCCATACATTTTGTTTTCTTCATTTCATCTGTCCTTCCATCAATTCCTCACTCCATCTGTTCATCCTTTCTTTCTTTCGTCTTACCTTCCATCTTTCCTTTCAGCCACCAGCTTCTGCTTCTGTCTACTAAAAGCCAACATCAACCAATTGATTATTTTGCCATGATACTCTAAGGTGTGCATATAAAGAAAAAATCGAACTCAATGGTTCGTTAAAAAAGTGGATAAAAACAAAGGGTCTCAATTCTATTCTTTTACCAATCAAGCCATCATTCATTCCTTCCATCTTCCCTTCCTTTTCATTTTCCCACCATCTCTTCCTTCCTTCCTTCATTGCAAACTTTTGCATTGTTAAGTACCAAGACCCCTGTGGATTTCTTTGATTATCTATCACAGATGACTGCGTTGGAAGGAGGCAAAGGAAGATTGTTGTATAAACTGATTAGAGAGGCCTTTCCTGAAGACTGGGACCTTCACATGCTCAGGCTGGCACCAGATGCAGTGAAAGCTAAAGACATTGCTAGAATTAGTACAGAGGCTTTTAGAGACCCGTAAGTTCTGAATCAAACATAATTTCCTATTTTCATCTTACAACTTCACCTGTATGAATTATTGGGTATACCAATGAGCAAATAAAAAAACAAACAAAAAACAAAACACAAATAATAAACCCCAAAATAGAAAAAAAAGTATTTTAGATTCTTAGTTTTTACAGAAAACAGATGCACAATTGGATCAAACAATGATCTTCTCAAAACCATTAACTTTCTGGCATTTCCTTGGCTATTCTTTTATGATCTCCTTAAAATTGTATCAGATTAATGAATATCAAATAGTATAGACACAGTGCCGAGGTGAGTCAAAGCCAAAGAGAGAAAGGGAAAAAAAAACAACAGGAAGACGTCGGAGGAAGGAATCGAACCCAGGACCTGCCATGGCACCGACTCGCCTGGCCACGTTTTCGTTTTATTTTCCTCTGTGGTTACCTATATCTTTTCTTCAACAGGGAACAACTTAAGCTTTTAAAGGATGAGAAGCTATGGTACAGGTTCAGACCTAAAGTGATGCAGGCCCTTGCAAAGCGCTTAATTGCTGTCAAAGGGCCGCTGTCTGGCTGGTCAAAGGAAGATCTTGGTGCCTACATGCAGTACCTCATGCTGCTTCCTCACTGTGAACTTGAGACCTTGGTGGATCTTGAAGTCGTGTCAAATGTGAGAAGTTATAATTTTGCTTTGGAGTTGTTTTTTGTTGTTCAAACAGGCTAAAGACAAGATTTAAACAAATAATAAAATACCATCTAGTTTACAGCTTTGCTATCACACAGTGTTCATTTTTAAGATGTTAAACCTATGGATTAATTCAATGAAGATTTAAAACCTGATTACTCAAATGTAATTTGTCTATAACCTGCAACCAGATGGATGAACAGGATACACAGATATCCAGCTGACTGTTATTTCTTTTGAATGTTAGCCACTATAAGCCATCAAAATTTACATTTCTGATTTGAGTTTTAATACCATAGTAGTTATCCAACTGTCAAAACTGAAATATACAACATTGTCCTCAATCCATAGTACTTATGATTTTTCTCCAATGTGTTTGTAGAACATATCCCTGACAATGATTGCCTTGTATTTTATTTTTGCCAAAAAAAAACAAAAAACAGTCTAAGATGAAATCTTGAACTTCAGGCCTGATAAATAATTTAAGTGGCTTGTTTTGTGCAAGAACAAGAAAGAAGTCTAGGCCTTGTTAGGCATTTTGGTTGAGACTGATTTTATACCATTTATATTTCAAGCTCATTGATATGGATTTGGAGCTGTTCCTGCATTATCCAAAGGCAAATAAATTCTTCAGAAATGTGTTTTGGAAAGTTGTGAAATATTTTGATGATGGAGATAAAAAGGCAGAATTTGAGGCCTTGCCAGAGAAGAATTTGTGAGTAAATCATAAGTTCTCTTTGAGTCCTATCTTTGGAATTAATTAACAATGGCTATTGGTTTATACAAATAACACTTTGTCGGCAGAGTTGCAAAAGAGTTTTTTTTGGGTTTTTTTTATCAGCTGAGAAGAACAATTTTATTTGATAGTCTAATGATGCTTTATTTATAATATTTAATTCTTATGATTACGTGTAACATTACATCTTGGATGGAGAATAAAAAAAGGCCATTTTAGGTTTGTCACAGATCCTAACTATTGTATTACATTGTATAACATCATGACTCATGACTTGAGTTTAAAAAATGTTTTGTCTGCAAAGTATGATACTCTGGATTTGATATTCTTGACATTCAATATTTTGTTATATTCAAAGCAAAGCGACCCTTCCTTTCTGAAACCTAACAATATGCGATGCATGTAAAGACTATGAAAACCATGTTATGATTGATGCTCAACCAAATGATGCTGCAATTAAGGGGTGCAGGGTCTACAATAAGTGTATAAAAATAATGGAATGAAATAGACTGGAGTTGAAAAAAGAAATGGGTATTGAAGTTGGAGATGTGCTTTGATTTCTCTCCTAGAGTCACATGCATGATATTGAATTATGCTCCAAAGAAAAGTCTATTTGGCACAGTCATTTCTTTTGACCGGACATTGGAGGCAGTGGGAGAATGTGAAAATCATGACATTGACTATTCAAAGGTAAATTTTTTTGTCAAATAACTTTGGTATATTCCCCCTTTTTTTAGTTCATAATTGAGAATGAGTTTAATTTTTGTCAAAATGGATCATACAGACACTCTTCCCTTTGCTCATTCACCTTGGTACCAATTTCTTCAGAGTAATGTTATTTTATTGTTTATCTCTTTAAAGGTTTTCCATAAAAATGTGACTCATTTTTTGGCTTTCCTATTGTCTATTAAAACCCATTCGAACAAAATCAAGCATATATATTTGTTTCAATACCATGACTGAAATAATAAAAAATAAGAAAATAATAAGCATTCTAAAAAATCTTGAAACCAATGTATATTTCAAAAGAACTTTATTGTTGTATCCTCCATTAATCTTATAAGGAAACATGTCTGATATCGAATATCTAGTTTAATCAAATCATCATTCTCTTCCAAAGTTGACTTTCCTCATTGAGAAGATTGAAGATGATCCTGATTTTGATAGGACTGCAGAATCACTCCTAGAAATTGATCCTTTTGTGCCCTTTGTGTCAACCTCCTTTATGGAGAGCATAACTGATGCTGAGCTGTGGAAATACTGGTCCAAAAAGTCAGCTCGCTGTGATTTCCCTCGAGTAAGTTGTTTTGAGGTATCCTAAAAAAAGTGTTTGTTCATCAAATTTACCAGTTAAGGTCTTGTTCTCAAAATAGTCTGATGCTTTTGTTGTATGGAAGCTATTGAACCACCACCTAAAAATTGAAGCTGGAAAAAAAAATTGGAAGCTTAGTGGGGACAGAACTATTCAGATTTGCTTGCTCTTGTTAGTTCAAACTTTGATTGAACTTATCTCAAACACACACAGATGCAACACATACACACAACTCTGTCCCTATCTGAGTTGACAGACCAACTTCTACAATCCCAAGGAAAATGGAACTCCTCTGCAGCTCCCTAACAGTCACAATATCAAACACGATCTGCTAATCTCTCACTTTCCTTTCCCTGAGAGGTCATCAAAGCAACTATGTATTTCAGCATCTTCTGCACTCATTCTGGCTCATTATTCAATCCCAATGTCTTTTATGGCAATACTGAGTGAAAAACTCAACAAGGGAGGTAGGAATTGGTTTGAAATTTGCCAGGAAAAAGGGCATACAGATAAGTCTTCAGTTTTTTTATCTTGAATTGCAAAGGTGTCTATAGCAAGTATTAGAACACAAGTCACCTGTTTGGGGTGTTACAATCCCACTTACTGAGGACCAGTAAGTGGCTTCCGACCATAAAAATGGAACATTTTCATGGGACTCGATCCCGCTGCTATTCAGTTTGAGAGGTTTCTGTACCTCTATGTCATCAGGAGTGACAACCGGCCAGAATTGATGGGGAAAATTTTTGCCATTCATGGGACTCAAACCTGGGACTTAATGTTTAAGAGACGAGCACCATACCTCTCTGCCACTTATGCTCATGGCTAGACAGACAGAAAGAGAGAGAAAGAGAGAAATTTAGTAAGTTCGGCAGTCAGATGGGACAGAGAGATAGGGTGGGGAAAAGAGAGAGACAGAGAGGGAGACACACACACACAGAGACTAAGAGAGAGTGAGAAAAGAGAGAGAGAGAGAGAGAGAGAGAGAGAGAGAGAGAGAGAGAGAGAGAGAGAGAGAGAGATCAAATAAAAATATTCTTTCTTTATTGCAGGCTCAAGATATAATGAGAAGACTCAAGAACAATTTTGATGTAAGTTGCTTTATCAAACCACCTTTAAAAATGTTGCACAGTGTTTCATTTTTTTAATTAAACCTGTCCTCTTTTAGAATAGAAACAGTTGTGTTAGTTCTATGTATTAAAAGGCCAAAAGATATGGTTTGTCAATTAATTTCTTTGTTAATATTGTCTTTGAAAAAAAAAAGAGATAAAATAAAAAATAATTATGAAAGAATTGTCTTTAATCTAATCAAACTTTTCCTACAGATAAATAAATTAGAGTAGCTGTACATTTTGATTTCACTGCTGAGTCACATCTACAAACAGACCAACTAACACACCAAAATACATATTTGATGCATTAAATTCAATATTTTTGGGCAGTATATTTAGTTTGCTTTATCTTTTGATATCAGTTGCCAAGATTTCAATGTTCAGATATAGAGGAGATCCAGGAAGGTCTGCTGACATTCACGTCAGGGGAACTGGATGAGATCCCACTGCATTTGTTCTCTGAATGTGCCTCTAGTTTCTTGGAATACTTGGATGATGAAAACTGCATGTTCAACCCTCGTGCATGTCATCATATATGGATGCTGGTTTGAACTCTTTATTCACATTTAGTCTCTCCAATCACACTTAGTTTGCCAGTTTTTATTATTTTCTTACCAACTTTATCACAAATATTTTTTTCTCTTTGGATGAAATTCTCGGAAATAGTGTACTACAAAAGCTTTGTCTTTTCTCCTTTTTTTAGTTCACTGCTTTTAATGTCAAACTCTGAATTTCTATGTGGTTGATAAAACTGATTGAAATAATCAAATGACAATTTCAGATTCAGATCTGTAGTAATTTATTAAAGATACCTAACTTCCGTTTCATTGAATAGAATACTTATTTGTCATTTCCTCAATTATTGACTACAGTGTCATCAAATATCATCATTCAAATATAGCAGAATGATGAAAAGACAAAATTTATACTATTTTCATGATTTCCCATAACTATAATTTCTTCTGCATGGAAATTCTTCACTTTAAACTGTTTCAGGCCTATTCCTTTTGCGTCTGTAATTGTAAATCAATCTCTACATCTTTCAACAGATTAAAAAATCAAGCCATAAAACCAAGGTTCGCTTACTAGACGTGCTGAAAAATATGACCAGAAAATTTGTAGAGGAGTTTATCCCTTCTGATGACTTATCTGGTATCATCACTGATAGTGAGGGGGATGAGGAAAATGAATTAGAGGAACTTGATAATCTACCACTGGACAATGCTCAAGTATGTGAAACTTTTTTTTTCATATTTGCTTTCCTAACAGTTACTTTTCTAAACTGTTTGTGTCCTTCAAAATTATTGCACAGTGCCTATTCTTCTTTTACCAATCATTGACTTTCTCCAGAATAGAAAATCTAAGAAAATTTGTACCCCTCCCACACGAAATCAGTTTGATAATGAAATTCATATTTTAAATACCGGTTATCTGTGTGCATAATAATAATAATGATAATAATAATAATAATAATAATAATAATAATAATAATAATAATAATAAATAGCTTTTATATAGCGCATAACCAGGA
>JBCIKM010447230.1:0-10436 GCA_039654465.1 Melibe viridis | reverse complement strand
TACTTTCCTCTTGGGCGCCTCTATGACCCGAGTGTGTCGTGGTGCCCTAAAACCACCAACAAACAAACAAACAATTAATTTGTTTATATTTGTTTTTTTCGTTCTTTTTTTTTCTTTAACCTTTCTTTTTTCTTTTTCTTCTTTCTTGCCCTCTCAAAAAGAAGTCTTTGAAACTAAACCTTTTCGAGAGCAAATGTGAATGTCTTCCAATTCATATCATATTCTCGGCACTGTTCAAATCCTATACAGCAGATACAAATAACATTTATTGGACAGTGCTGTATTTGTATCAGAGGCATAATTTCAATGTGTCTTTGTAAATGGCCTTGAATGGTGTTGTAATTAAAATGTTTTTCTCCGCCATCACAAGTTATCTGTGGCAATGCCGTGTATATGATTTTGACAGTGCCCAACAGGAATTGTTAAAACCTTCGCATTTGCTGTGGAAAGGGTGTAGGATTGAAAGATTTAAAATTTCTGGAATTTTCTCTCCAAAGCAGAGCAACACCCTCAGGTGCACTATCTGTAGCTTTTGCACCTTTTGCAAAGGAACATTTCATTATTTTTTTTTTTATGAAGGCTCAGTTTTGTCCTTCCTTGTTTTTTTTTTCTTCTCATTTTCATTCTTTTTACCATCTCATCCTTTTTTTTTCTATTTATAACTTTTAACTCTATTTTGCTGAATAGAACAAAAAGAAATATCTTGCATATCACATTTTTCTTAACAGGCTTTTGTATTTCATCAGTTTTATTGTGCTTATTTCCATGCTTCTGTGAGAAATTAACTTCAGTACTTAACGAAACTGCAGGAAGAAATGGTTCCATGATAATTTTTGTTTTTTTTATTTTCTATTTTTTGTTGTTGGTTGAATACTGTGTAAGTAGACTAGTTGAATACCAGGTACAATGAAGACTGATTCACCCTTTATTTCCATTTCAAGCAATTTTTTGTGAATGATTTTAACCATGTCTGCATTGTTTTGTATTGATAACATCATTGAATTTTGTTTTTTTTTTAAAAAAAGAGCTGTTGATGTTCTCACATGACCAAAGTGAAATATTTTTCAGGTGTGATTTTACCAGTCAAAGTACACGGTTAATACTGTAACTGGTCTGCTGTTGATGTCAAATCCACATCTCGCCCCTTGTCTCACGTGGATATACAATTTTGTATTATACCCTCTTTCTCCTCGGAGTGACAATATTTGTTATAAACTGTTCATATGCTTTTGGGTGTTTTTTTTTTTTTTTCCCTAATGTTTTTTATTCAGTGTACGTTCAATATGAGATGACATTGCCTACCACATGTCATGCTCGTAAAGAATGACATTGCTGACATTGTTGTGCGGGTTGGGTTTGTTTTGCTTTGTTTTCAATTATTATAAAACGTCACGGTGTCATGCGGCATATGCACCATAGTAGAGTCCGCATCCCATAAGAAAAGAGCTGGTTGTCTTCTGTAGAAGTGCAGATTTCCACATTTCTTTTACCTTTTGTGAGCTGTTTTACACGCCTTCATTGGTAAGCTTTAAATTGAAGTCAGTTCTAAATTTAATTTCAGGGTTTTGGGTTGAGACCAGTTTGGAAATTTTTCTTCTATATTATTCCTCTTCTGGAGAGGGGGGGGGGGGGCTGCCGCTGGGGGGCGTGGGGGTTTGCTATACTATACCTCAGTAGCTGGGTGGCAACAAAAATCTATGTCTGTGTTTGCCCTGACTTCATCATTCTTCATGATATCCAGGGTAATTTCCAGTGCACAGCTATCTTCTCACAGGTTTATTCAATTTGGCCCAGCCATACTTTTTTTCTTCTGTTCTTTTACTTTTCTTGGAGGTTTTTTTTTTTTTAAAGTTTGGGACTTGGATTGCCCTTGGTTTCAAACTTGTCAAGAAAGTACTCTGAGCTTGTCATTGACAGGATAAGGCGTTTTGTATAATTATTTGAAGATCTGGAAATAAAAGAAATGTGATTGCAGTTAGCCAATTAGGATTCCACATCAAGTTCTAGTCAATACATTCTCTCCTTTTCTACAAACTGATCTTATAATTGCCAGATTGGTTGGTCTTTGTTGATTTTGCGATTGTTTTTTCTTTCATGATTTTGTATATTGGCTTAAAAATGTGAACAGATGAGTGTTGTTCTCACGGCACGAAGTCGGTGTTGTAAAATATTATTGTAAATACATTATACTGTAACATGTTTTGATGCTGCTTTGGATGAGGCATTTTCTGTCCAACCCTTCTCCAAATTTCACGAGGGGCAAAGGCATATCTTTGTGTGTGTGTTTGTAAAATATCAATGCTTTCTATATGAAAGAATCTGTCTTTTTTTGTCTCTGCTATTTAGCTATGAAGTGAACTAGGAATGAATGCGTATGGAGATTTGGGGGGGGGTGTTGGGGAATCATTTTGTACTGATATTTCATCTCTCTCTCTCTCTTTTTTTTTTTTTTTTTTTTTTTTTTTGGGCGTAGGGAAACATACTGTTTTTTACACCAGAATCAAAACTCTTCCATCTGAATCTTACCACTTTCATCAAGATTTCATTCAACATATGCACCAACAATGTTTACTGTCATTATGACTTTTTCTAAAACCATGTTTTCATCTGCTATAAACTGTTTCTATGTTCCTTATATATTTATATATTTTAAATTGAATTGTCTTACATTTCATTTTCTCTTTTCTTTCCTTTCCTTTTTTTTCTGTTAAAAAGTAACTACATTTTGAATTCTTTCCTATGATGTTTTTAAGGCATGTACGCGAAAGGTTTCTATGACCTGAAGTATTCTGTATCTAGATGTCCATTCTTGTGGAAAAACTTTGTTGTACAATTTTAAACCCAAAAGATTTTAATGGTAACAAGATTCATTTGGAATTTTTAAAATGAGAAACTGCAGTACTTAGAAGATGGAAAATTGAGAATTTTAGGAGAGTTTTACATTCATTGAAGTCCTCTTTTATTTGTGTGTGGGGGTTTCAGATCTATTATAAACACATCTTTGAATCAAATTTCATAGCAACGTTTTAGCTTTGTTTTCTTTTTCTTTTTTTTCTTGCAAGACGTTAAAATCTTTTTGTATAGAATGTAAGCAATTGAGGTTTAAAAAAATGTTTTTTCAGCTTTTATTGATGGTGCACAACTTTTTCACCCATCAGATAGGATCTAATGATGAAGAGAAGAAGATGATGTGTGTACCTTGACTTAGAAGGCCTGCAGAAGGAGTGATGATCTGTTGTGTGACAATCAAATTTGCATCGGTCTGGATGTCGATAACTGAATTAGATTATATAAAATCCCTGTGTGATCCCATAGATTTATAATCTTAATGCTCTATTCTTATGAGAATTGAAACTTGATATCAACATCGTATTCATTCCTTTATGTTGTGGACAGTGTATATACATACATTTATGAAATACACATATATACATATTGCCATTTGTAATAAATCTTCTGTTGTGAAGATCCCCATATGGTGCATTATTGCAGCGAGATGAGAAATAATTCATCGCCATCTTGGGCTTTGGATCGGGATCGGGAGTGTTAGCAGCTGGAATCCTTTCTGTGTATTTATTTTAGCAGTATTCTGTGAAATACAATGGGGTTCAAACCCATTTTCATGCTGTGCGTGTTCCTTGACAATGTTGACATTATATTTGGTTCTGGATGGGGTATGTGTGTGTGCATGATGGAATTGAAGCAACCTGCCATTACAAGCTGTGGTGGCTGCTTCTGCACTGGTCTTTTATCTTTGATCTTCTGGGAAAAATTTCATTATATTTTGTCCATCGTTAGTCATTTTTGTGTTAAAACGATAAGGTAAGTGAAGTTTGTGAATACAGATTTTTCTGGAAGGGTTTTACAAAGCATCAAATTATGTCATGAGAGGAAGCATATTCCACAAAAGAAAGTTCCATTGCCAGGCCACCCTTTTTTCTTATTTTTATTTGACATTGGCATTTGTAATTACTTGAAGCACTCTGTTTTCTGTACTCCCATTAGAAAACGTTTGACAGAATTCGATGGAAATGCTTTTCTTTCCCCCCCTGTGTGATGGAGCCACAAGATCAAACAAATTATTGTATTAATTATTATTGTCTCCCCCCCCCCCTCCCCTCCCTTTAATCATCTCTGAATGAAAATGTCTTGTAGGGAGGGTCAAAGTCTGTCCTATCTGCTCTTTTAACTTATCTATCAATCTTGCTTTTCTCTTGGGCGCCTCTATGACCTTTATGTGTTGCGCGCGATGCTCTAAAGTCAGCATCAAACAAACTCTATCCACCTCACAGGAGTTGGTATGTTCTCCCTGTCAGTGAGAGGCAAAACAGACGGCATTTGAATAGGATTGTTTGACACCTGCAACTGTCCACTCAATGGGTTTAATTTTGTATAGAGGATTTGTTTTTTTAATCTCTTGTAAATCATCTTGCTATGAATTGTAAGCCACATGATATTGGAGAGTTTTTTGGGCGGTTTTTTGGGTTTTTTTTTTTTTTTTAAAACTTAGAAGTTATAAAATAACTGATTTTAAGGCCTACTATTCGTTAAGCCTGTCATATAGTTTCATCTATCTTCCTCATTGGAGGCTAGGTGTTTCACAACATTGTCTGGACACCTGGAGTAAAAGTTTGGTTGGTGGGAATCCCTGGTGGGCTTTTTTCCTCCGGTTTATTTTTTTATTTTTTTATTTTAAAACTGAGGCCAACATTTTTAATCTTTCCCCTTTTCTTGTCAGTCCTGTTTTGTTGACTTTTTAGTGTGGTACTTTACTCTGGGGTCACAGTTTTCTCTTGGACTCAAGCTAAGGCACCGAGTACTTTGGTTCTCAAAGGGTTTTAGAGACCTGTGTCTTCCTGGAGCTTTCTGCTGTCATGGATGGTGGCCATTTTTTATTTTTGTTAGAGGAGAGATGATGCTTTTTGTCATTCTAAATGACTGTCTGTGGTGTCATTATGGTTTTTAGTTTTACAGATGGAGTGTTCAACTTTGTATTTGACGGCATTTGAAATGCTCATACGCACCCAGCCATCCATCTCCCTTATTTTCACTTGTTTCTATCTTTCAAATTCAACATCATTGAATGAGCAGTTGGCGGGTGTCCCTTGCAGGCACTTCTACTTCTGCTTCTTTTCTTTTCCACTGAAGCTATTGTCTTACTCTTTCCCCTTTTCTGTGATGTCCTGTTTTTGTTGTCTTGCTGGCAATTCAATGGTCATGCCCACCACATCTTTGTGATGATGTAAATTAAATACTTAGTTGTGTCTTCTGCACGAAAGAAAATATTTATTTTTGTCTTCAGCGCGTCATTTTGTAAATGTCCCTCTTTTTTGGTCAAAAGTGTCCCCCTTTTTGGATGATGGAAGTTGGCAGTTCTGGTCATCCCTTATTTCATGCCTTTTGGTACATGACTGCAGGATCACAAGTTAAACGCACTGAGTATTTTAGTACACAAAAGTGATTTAAAGATCCTTGGTCTTCCTGTACCATGATGCTGTTATCAGTGATGGCCATTGCTTATTTTTCTTTGGAGAGATGATATTTTTTGTCATTTTAAATCATCTCTCTCTTGTGTTGGTATGTGTTTTGAAAGATGACATTTATTTTTTAGTGTAAATCGTCTCTCTGCTGTTACGTGGTTTGATCTGTTCAACTGTTCCCTCTTTGAACAAATTCTATCATCTTACTTTCCCCTTGGCTCCTCAATGACCCTGGTGTGTTGTTGGGCCCTAAAACCGCCAAGAAAGAAACAAACAACATCTTTGAGAGAAAAAAATAGATAAATAGCAGTTTGCTGTCATCCTCAGCATGATAGTGGCATAGGTAGGTTGGTCTTTTAAATTATCCCTCGTTCAGTTTACCTTTCATCATTTGTTGTTATTTTTTGTTTTGTTTTATAGTGTCTTGTCGTTTGTGTTGATGATTGTTTAGCTCGATCCTGTTATAAGGACAGACCACAACTACTTAATCCATGGATCTCACCCCCCACTGTGAGTGTCGTGTAAGGCACCCTGACTTCTCTCCCCCCCAAAAAAAACTAACTAAACAAACTTGTTTCCCTGTGTGTTATTTGTTTTTGTTTTTATTATTTGTGTGTGTGTGTTGGGGGGGGGGGTTGCTTTGTGTTTTTTTTTTTTGAGAATTAGAATGTTCTTTCTGGATAAAATGTTTTCTTGCTTTTTTATCAATTCCTCTGCTTTTGAGTTTGTTTTGTTTTTATTTTTTTGGTGTTCTTTTTTTAGGGGGGGGGGGGGGGGGAGGATGGTTTGGCGAGCTGTACATCTGTTTGCTAAAACTTCCACCTCACTTTTTCCATCTTCTTTGACCCTAGTGTGTGTGTGTTGTAACACCCTGCAACCAGCAATGAACTATCAAAATGAAATCTGTTTTGCCTACTTTTTTGTGTTAAAAACAAAACAACCAACCAACCTTACCATTGGCTATGAGAGATCCTATTCCATTTCTGATTTGATGAAATGTAATATAACCTGGGATGTCATATGAATACTTGTGTCTCTCTTCGGTGACAGGAGTAAATATTAATTCAATATTCCCCAGCAAACCAAGCACAGGCAGTGTAAGTGCACTGTCCTGTTGTTGAGAGGGTTTCACTCTGATTGGTTCAATATTTTATTTGAGTTATTAAGACAATAATTACAGTTACAGTTATTAAAGTTTCTTGCCAGTGCTGTTGTGTACAGTGGAGCACAGTTGTAAAGAATACTCTTATGAAGAACTGCTGGTTATTAAGAAAGCTGTTCTTTATATAAGTGTTCTCCTGTATTTTAATTTCATCACACCCACCCAGCCCCAACCTCCAAAACCGGGATGAGTGTTGTAGCCTTCCATTGTTGTCATTGAATGCGGCCCCTTCCCCTCTCACCCTATTGGTTAATTTTTTGTAAGGATAGATGATATTCTTTTGTCATTGTAAATCATCTCTCTGTGGTTTCAATATGAGTTTTGAGAGATATTTTTTTTTTTATTATAAATGATCTCTCTACTGTTTGTGGTTTGATCTGCTCCCTCTTTGAACTAATTCTATCATACTTTCCTCTGGGCTCCTCCATGACCTTCGTGTGTCGTGGAGCTTTGAAACCACCAATAAACAACAATAATCTCATAACACACACAGACACACTCACACAGACACACACGCATACACACACACATACACACACACACACACACGCACGCACACAAACATACAAACACACACACACACACCTTGTCTGTTTTTCCTCACTTGCCTCTTTTTGTTGAGGTTTTTTGTTGTTTATTTTTCTTTTGTTGAAAAGCTGCTGCCATTCCCCCCTTTTCTCATCTCTTTCTCCCACCTGGTCGTACATGCAAATTCAGGACATGTGTAACATGTGTTGATGTTATGATCCTTCTACAATGTATTATTTTGACTGTCAAATTGATGTTTGCATGCATCATGGATGTTGTAACCAATAGTAAATGTGTCCACTTGAAAAACAAACAAGCAAAAAAAGCATTGAAAGGAAAATGTGAAAAAAATAAATATTCATTGGCTACTTGCTGAGTTGTCGTTGGTATTTTAATAAACATTTAGATAGTGGTTTGCTTTTACTATGGACCCCGGGCCTTTTGCACCCAGTTGTCTCATAGCTGGGTTGTTTCAAAGCCAAAAGGGCGACATAAAACTTCATTGGTGTCTCAGCAAGAACAAAACTCCCAATGTTGTGTTAATGAATCAACCAATGAAGACATTCACCCCACCCTGTCCAAGGTGGGTCTACTTCTGTCTCTTGTCTTTAAGCTGGAGCTATCATCTTGCTTCTTCTGAAGTGCTCCCTTTCACAAACACACTTACACTTAAACTGCTATTTTGTGTTCTGTTAGTCTTTGCTCTGCCTGTTGTGCCTTTGTCTCTGTGTGTGTGTGTCTGCTCTTTTGTGGGAGAAGATTTTTTTCTCATGTAAATCATCTCTCTGTCAGTTATCTGTGAAAGATGATCCCCCCACCCCATGTAAATCATCTCTCTTTGAAAGTGTCTCTGGTAGGGTCAAGATCTATCTGCTCTTTTAACTAATCTATCACCTTACTTTCCTCTTGAGCGCCTCTATGACCCTCGTGTGTCGTGGTGTCCTAAAACCATCAACAAACACACACACACACACAGTTTTTACTATTTTTACTATGCAGGTGGTTGGCAGGTGTCCCTGGTGGGAACTCCTACTTCTTTTCTTTTTGAAGCTATGGTTCATTGGTGTCTCAGCAAGAACAAAAACTTATTTTTTTCCCCTCCATGAATCAACCAACGAAGAAACACCCGAAATAAATTGTTTATGCGTGTCCTTCTCTGCCCCACAACACAAGAGGGTCATATTGTAGTCAAGGGGAAAGTAAGATGGTAGCATTAGTTCAAACCACAAACAGAAGATACAAAATTTACACTAAGATAATAAATATTGTCTCTCAAATCGCCGTGGTAAATTGGCTCATTGGTCGTTATCAATGAGCAGATCCCACCAAGGCAACAGCAACTATTATTTGGCTTAAGATCGAGTAATTCGCAAACACCAAAAAAAAAAAAAAAAAAATAGGACAGCACAGAAACAGAGGAAAAATAAGACGATAGCTTCAGTGTGAAAAAACCCCCACAAAAACAAAAAAAGCAGAAGTGCTCACCAGTGACTAGGGACACCCACCGACCGCTTGTGTGTATGCGTGCGTGCGCGCGTGTGTGTGTGTGTGTGTGTGCGTGCGTGCGAGCGTGTGTGTGTGTGTGTTTGTTCGCGCGTGTGCGCGCGCTTAAATTTATTTGAGAGAGAGAGAGAACGTAATCAAAACTCGGTAACCATGCCAGCGTCCTTTTTACCTTTATTGTGTAATAGTGGTAGTAACAACAGAGGTACACAATGCAAGCTGTTTTATATTATGATATTCAATACATATTTACAACAAGATAAATATCGGGAAGACTATACTACAGGACATAATGCTTACCTTAGAAGCGTGTCGTCATAAATTAATGGATCATAATGTACAGATTTATGTTAATTAAACCGATTGCAGTTTGCCTTGGAGAAGAAAAAAAAAGGCTGTCCTCTTCAATACCGTCATTGTTGTGTCTACTGATCGCTTGGCAGTCAGCAACACATCATCTTTGGAACTGCCGTGTTCCAATCGGCACGGATGAGTGGGTGCCCAATCGTTCGATACGGTTTAAAGTTTCTACTGACTGGTGTGGACAACAAGACAACAGCGGTGGCAGGTATTTATTTTTAAAATGCGACTTTCATCTTGCGTGTGGATGTTGTTGCTATTATTATCGTGTATGTCTGTTGTTTTTTTTAAGGTTTTGATGGGTTTTTTTTTATTTAGGTTTGTGTGTGGAAAAAAAAGGGGGGGGGGGGGTGTTTTTGAAGAGAAAACAAGAGAGAGAGAGGGGGAGAGAGAGAGAGAGAGAAAGATAGAGAGAGAGAGGAAATATTACAAAAGGAGGGGGGGGGGGGATTTGAATAAGAGCAACCTTGGCCTTCCGATCCATGTTTTATCACTAAAATTTGATTTTACATCAGCACAGGAAAACACGTCACACGAGCAAACAGAACATTAATCAAGCGTTGTAACAAGACTCGTTTGTTAATTGTTTCAAAGGTGGTTTTAGGGCCCCGCAGCACAGGAGGGTCAAAGAGGAGCCCGGGGGGAAAGTAAAATGATAGAAATAGACAAAAGAGGGAACAGATCAAACCACTAACATAAGAATGCGTATTATTTATTGGGGGTTTTATGGCCTCATGACACACGAGGATCATAGACGAGCCCAGGGGGAAGTAAGAGAATAAGTTCAAAGTGGGAACAGTTCAAATCACAAAAGAGCAGAGAGATGATTTAGACTAAAAAATAAATAAACATCATCTCTCAAAACATATCGACACCACTGAGAGATGATTTAAAATGACAAAAATAAAACCTCATCCCTCCTTACAAAATAAGCAATGCCCATCAGCGACAAGAACGGCATTATAGTACAGCAAGACCCAGGATCTAAAAACCCCCATAATGTAAAAAAAAAAAAAAAAAAAAAAGTACTTCGTTAAAGTTGAGACCCTACAATTATGTACCAAAAGACATGACATAAGGTATGACCACTGAGTTGCAAACTAGACAACAAAAACAGGACATCACAAAAATGGGAAATAGTAAGACGATAGCTTCGGTGTAAAAGATAAGAAACAAGTAGAAGTGCCCACCAGGGACACCCACAAACCGCCCTTGGCCCAAACAGTTTTATTATTTATTGGAAGTTTTAGGGCCCCACGACACACGAGGGTCATAGAGGAGCCCAGGGGAAAGTAAGACGAAAGAATTAGTTAAAAGAGAATACATATCAAACCACAAACAGTAGAGAGATGATTTACACTAAAAAATAAATATCATCTCTCAAAACACATATCGACACCACC
>JBCIKM010447122.1:0-10436 GCA_039654465.1 Melibe viridis | reverse complement strand
GGTGCCGTGGCAGGTCCTGGGTTCGATTCCCTCCTCCGACGTCTTCCTGTTTTTTTTTCCTTTCTCTCTATGGCTTTCACTCACCTCGGCACTGTGTCTATACTATTTGCTATTCATTTTCATTTTCATTTTCATCTATTACCAGTGCCTGCTCCTCTTTTCTTCATTATCTCTCTCTCTCTCTCTCTCTCTCTATATATATATATGTCTTTGTCGTGCTGTATTCTCGTATCACTCAGAAAGCTAGAATTAATGTTCTTTTGAGGTTTATAATTCAAGGACGTCATCATAATAGGGATAATAATTGTAGATGCACTAATCCCATCACAATCTGATCTCGAAACCAAATCGACTCGTTTGCGGTTTGAGGGCAGGCAATTGATTAACTCGTTCAATACTGTCTTAATTTCACTCCGGCCAGAAAAAGAGCATTTTGTGGCACAGCAGTTTGTTTTGACTTGTTATGATTTATTGTTTTTTAAACGCATATTTTCTATAGATGGGGACAAAAATGCCGGGACGTCCAAACCTTTAGCTCCATAAAAACGTAAGAAGATTTCCTGAATGATTCTGTGGCTTTGAATGCAGCGATGGTCCCGAATGAAGTAGGATATGGACGTGAGATTGTATCGGATCTAAGATGTGAACAATGGCTTAGAAAATGTGCCAGTCGCGCCAAGCAATGGAAAAGAAATCGATTACTATCCAGATCGAGAAGGACATCGCCGAGTTCAAGAATCGA
Source organism: Melibe viridis (assembly GCA_039654465.1). Classification (NCBI taxonomy): domain Eukaryota; kingdom Metazoa; phylum Mollusca; class Gastropoda; order Nudibranchia; family Dendronotidae; genus Melibe; species Melibe viridis. The sequence goes on along the minus strand of JBCIKM010447122.1, from coordinate 9,694 downwards.
TATTTGAAGTCTATTGGTATCGACCCGATCAAGCGACGAGGCTCTGGTTCCAACTTATCTCGTGACCTTAGCCAATCTGAACTTTTAAGAGCTCATGAAGAATCCCCCCTATCTAGGCATGGGCCGCCATCGCGATCCCCTGGTCCAGGTGACGATGAACGGGTGGCCTCGCCTTTACATCGTACTCATGATCCATCTACCTCACATTCATCGCCTCTATCATCGACAGCTTCATCGACAACGGCATCGTTGTCATCCTCCTCATTCTTACGCAATCAGTCACCGTTATATCACTCAAAGTATCGATACCAAGATCTTTCATCCACCATGTCGAGCAGGGACAAACAGAAAATCAAAGACGATTACATCCGGTCTCTACGCCTATCAAAAAGACCTCCCACTACCCAGCCCGCATTTCAGAACATCAAAACGAGGCTGTCCGAATTCGAAACTTCAGATCCATCCAAAACTCCGATCGTTGCTCCGGTATTTTCAACAACCTTTACCAAGAAAGCGAAAGAAAAAAGTTCCGAATCGAATAAATCGGCGAGGCAGGACACATTTTCTGCCAAATCGAAACCAAAGGATCATGACTCGACTGGTGTCCACAAAAACAAAAATACCCCCACCATTCCTAACGCAGACAGTGTATTGTCTCTAGAAATCGAAGAGGAGATTACCGATCCAGACAAGCACAGACAACCGACTGGCCTCAGAGCGAAAGAGAGTAGTTGTTCAATATGTCCGGATCAGTATTATTCCAAAGAGGATGTAACTCCCGTTGAAAAGTGCAGACTTCCTGATCAAGGGGAGAGAAGTAACTCAGGCCGAAATGATTTCAAAGAGGAGCTCACTAAAATAATTACGGGAAGACTACCTGAGAATAAGGGGGAGAGATATAATTATTCAACCAATTCTAAACAGAGTGGTCTGAAAGAAGATAGCATCAATATCGACAAAGATCTTGATAATAAAGACAATTCATCAGTAGAAGAGCATTTATTAACACCTTGTCAATCAAACATAAGACATGGAAATGGGCGTGAACCACAAACAAGACAACCGAGTGCGGATAAAAATTACAATACAGTGTCTTTGCCAGTGTCTCTCAGTGATAACCTTAGAGATACAGACAGTGCTGTGTTAAATCCTGACATTGCGATAAAAATGAAAAAGAAACCCCCTGTTCTACGAAGAATGCACAGCTTTGATCAGTCATATTTTTCCAGTAAATCAGGATTTGCATTCGGGTTAAAAACTGATGACAGAGATGATAAATTTCTCGATAAAGACCGTCCGAAGCCATCGTCAGGTGTAGATGAGAATGAAGCTGCGTCACTGAGGAGCAGCTTCGCGGAGTTTCGCACGAAAAGTCTTGAAGAAGGTGACAATATTGACTTCGACACGAAAACTCAAGGGACTCAATTTGGATCTGGAGAAAGTCTGAGAATGAGAGTGAATAGATTTGGCCAATGCGATGACAGCAAAACTTTGAAAAAATTCTACACAGATCGTGAAAAATATCTTATTGCCGAAGCAAAACGCAAAGCAAACTCCAAAGATTGGATACAACGAGAAACGAATATTATGGAGGACAAGGTGAAAAAGCTTCAAACGGCGAAGTCTGTTGACAGGAAGAAAATATTCTCTATGGTGAATAAATTCGAGGCACTTCATCATAACACCCCGATCAGGCCTTTAAGAAATCAGTCTTCTTCAGTTAAACCGAAAGATTCAAAAGTGAAATCAGGCTCGAAGAACGGTTCACAGTTTCGCCAAAGCATTGATACCTCTTCCACCACTTCATCAACTTTCCCTCAATACAACGACAGCCTGAAAACGTCTTCCAAAGCCTCTATGACAGAAAAGCGGGATTCCTACTCACATCCCCCGCTCCCTTTCGCTGTATCAAAGCCAGAGTCCATGTCAACGGGGCCAACAGTTGTTGCTGAAGAGAACGACGCGTCAGAACTCAATTCACAGCAGTTTTTAGATAGTAGTAAAAATAGTAGCAGTTGTAGCCAATATGGACGGCATTGTGGAGAAACACGAGTGCAACAGTCTGACAATTTAGATAAAATACAATATGGTGATGCTAATTTGTATACCGAGGTACAGGTTACGGCTGCCCTTCGGGAAGGTACAAATCAGAAGTTGGAAAGTGAGAACGAATGGGCAGATGGCACGATCTCAAAGCACAATAGAGAGGTGACTCGAAACGTGCAAAATAGGAATGATCTCCTTGTGAAAAATGATTGTTGTGTGCCTGTTGATGAATCAATTATTAGTCCGAGCAAGGCCGTTGGAGAGGATCAGTTGAAGAGCGATGGCAGAAACTGCACTAGCACTTACGTTAAGGATGAAGAAAGCCAGCGGAGACAAGAGGTAGTTGAATTGGGTCAGATTCATTCCAGCACGGTGCATAATGGCCAAATAGAGAAGTCAAGCAGAACTAACACGCCAAACCCGCTTAGATCACAATCTGCAAGGACAATCAATGTAGGGCCGGAGAGATCCGTACAGTCCAGTGATTTCTTCTGTCAGCGACAGACAGTGTTGGATGGAATCACTGACCCCTGGTCACCCCAACCCCTACCGCCAGCAGAGTACGACACCCACAACACCGGGGCCTTACCGCATGATAGTAGGAGGCCGTATCATTACCATCAGGTGGTCACTGCGGAGCCTATATGCGATTCCACGCATGACGTCACTGCACAGGCAAGCAGCGAGGTCATGAGGTCACCGCAGCCTTCCCCCTACCCTGCGACGGGCAGCCTTACGACGACAATCTGGGATGTGCAATCGCCCGATTCCGTGTCTGGAGCCGCTGCCCCTTGTTGTGACAAGGTCGAGCAGTCGTCTTCTTTCATCAATGTCACTCTCAACTCGCAGAGCCAAGACGGGAATGGTGAGGCCAGAAAGTCTGTGGCTGTTGGAAGGTGTCTTTTCATCGAGGACTTTCACGCTGGGAGTAAGCACATAATTGAAAAAGACAGTGACAATAATGTTCCATGTAAAGTGGATAGTAATGGAGCTGACAGTTGCTATGATGATAGCAAACAGTGTGCAGGACCAGATGATTTTGTTGCACAGAAAGTGCCGAGTGATGCGGAAAATTTGGAACGAAAAAACTTGGGCAAGTCTCCACTGGAGCCTGTAAATTCTTTCTTCTGTGTGGAGCCACGCAAATATCCAGACAACTGTGACATCGAAAGTAAAGAGAAATCCAAAATAAGTGTATTTGAGAGTGGTTCAATTCCTTTACTTCACAAACAAAGTGATCTTGTGGACAGTGATAAGGAGATACAAGGATGTTTTTCACCCTTGCCGACAGATGCCTCGGAAATAGGTTTACACGTGTCAGTCAAGACAGCAGCCGTTGGTCAAGAAACGAACCCCAAAACCGTACTTGAACCGGATGTCACTATTCATACTGATTCGCAGAGCATTGCAGGTGCATCAGGTGTAACAGGTACAACAGGCAGGGAATTCTTGCCTCTTGTGCTAAGTGCCTCTAATGAAAGAAGTTCAAACCACAAGGGATTAATACCCGAACCGCTAAAACACCCAGGCAACTGTCAGACAAAGAGACACTTTATTTTGAATGTTCCAAGCAATTTGAATTTGAAGGAGGAAATAGACGGAGAATGCTTTACATTAGGGCCTGATGACACAGCTGTGCAGTTCATGCCCAGTAGACAGATTGAAGAAGGAAAGACGTATTGCTCTTTAGAGGAATGTTCTGCAAAAAGTCTTCAAGTTAATTTACGTGGTGAAAACAAAGGAACTTTATCGGGCGAGGAGGAGAGTGGCAGGGAGGAAAAGAAGGCAGTTTTAGACAATGAGTCGCCACCAGAATCTTGTAAAGATTTTAAATTAGAAATCAGAAGCCCGAAATTGAAAATTAAGTTAAGAATTCCCAACAGTAAAAATATTTTGAAGGATAAATTCCAAAATGCTTTGAGTGATGTGAATCGTGAGCAATCTGGAGAAGAAGACCACCCCAGTCTTTCTAATACTCTTACAATGGACTCCACGGGCCCAAGGATGGCTTTAGCGGGACCCAACAGTCAGAGTCCCAATAGTTTTGTCAAACAGGCACCGTTATCTCCTTCAGTGTCTCATGAAATTAAAAACCCAGTACTCCCTAACGACAACTTGCATGGGTCCAAATTGGACACAACATACAAAATCCATTCTCTGCCTTCTCTCATTAGCCCACAAAACACATTTGACGATTCTGTTGAAAAATCTTGTAATAAGCACATTTCCCAGCGGCTTTTGAATTACGACCGAACTTCACATGTTCTGAATGAATGTCAGGAAAAGTCAGTAGAATGTGTCAGTGCACACAGAGTTCCGCCTTTGTCAGGGCTGGTCGAGAAAGCTTCTCAGGGTGTGGTATTTACTGAGCTCAACAGCAGCAACGTACAGGTACAGCAAAGTCGTGAGGTGGTCAACGGAACTCCGGGTGAAATGGGAGATGTGACTCCGGACTCGACTACACACAGTACACAAAGTAGTTTTAGTATTGCACCTAATCTGGGGATGAAGCAATTCTCAGATGGACAAGCCGCGGAATCCTCATCACGAGACAGATCTGATTCTATGGATGGTGCTAGATGTATCGGTCCAATAATTGACCCCGAGTGGCCTGAGGTCAGCATTGTCAGTGCATGTGAAGTGGTGAGTGGTGCAGACGAGGATAATGTTGGTGGCCATCTGAGATCTAGAGAACAGCACCAACCCCCGTCACCCGCCGCTCCGACCAAAGATCGCAAATTCGAAATCCTGCCCCTGGCAAGAAAAGGCCTTTACGAGCTGAAAACGTTTTCTGTGCTGATGTTTGAGGAGAAAGATGTTCTTGTCCCATCAGTAAATGCGAGTAGTGATGATGCTGGAAAACAAGGAGTGGCGGACAAGGCGGGGGTAGGGGCAGGGGAGGAGGGGAGTGACAAGGTAGGAACAAATACTCAGCTCAGACGTGTCAATATGCTAGGTTTTGACCAGTTCAAAGGGGGAGAAGAAGGAAGAGATAGTGTAACAGGAGTTGGTTGTGGCGCAGGAGCAGTGGGGGGAGATGATGGTGATAAAAATGAAGATGAGGATGACAGGAGGAGGGTAGAACTGAATGCAATAGATGGTTTTGATACAGCTGATGAATGTCAAGACAACACTAGGTCCAGTGCAGAAGATGATCTCACCTCATGCAGGATATTCAAACCAACCATTTGCGACTTAACGCATGACGGAGACCAGATCATGGTCGACAGTGCGCGGTTTTCTGACGAGAATTATTCGGTATGGAGCAACAATAAGGATTTTGGCTCGACCAGTCAAGATAAAGGCGATGTGGGTGTGTCCGGAGACGGGGAGCTTTCCAGGAAAGATGCGAGTGAAGTTTCCAAGAAAAATGTAAGTGGTACAAATGGTTGTGTGGCTAAAGAAGGAAGAAAATTGGAATCTTTCCTAAGCCTTCTTAATGATCCGAATGATAAGACTTGTAATAGCTCTGGTATAAGAAATGAGACAAGCAGTCAGAAAAATATCCCTAGAAAATATGAGAACGATGATGATGATGATGATGATGATGATGATGATGATGATGATGATGATGATGTTGATGACAGTGGGAAAAGTAAAGATAAGATGAGAGCTTTAGATGTGTTTGGGCATTTTGACGACAATACCAAAGCAGATGAAGACCACGAGAACCTCCAAAACGACGAGGATGATGATGGTGGGAGTGGCGAGAGTGCCGATGTCGATTTTGGCTACGATTCGATATGTAGCGATGACGATGGTTTCGATATTGATTTCGAAACTAGAGAAGATTCTCTGGTCACTATCGAAACCAAAGACGAAGGCCGTTCGATTCGGGAGTTCCTCATGAGCATGAGACAATCAGGCACTCTGATGGCGTGGGAGGCAGATCCTGACACGGATTGGATGCGGAATGTTGGTAGTTTACCTGGACAACACCTGACCATCTCACCTGCAGGAACAAGTTGGTCTGTAGATGGGATCAAAGGTGAGGAGGAAACGGAGAAGACGGAAAAGGGAGAAAAGACATCTGATGGACTGAATAAAAATGGAATTGATTTGGAGATGGGCGAGGAAGGTGGGAAAGAGCACACAAAGGAGGAATGGACAGATGATGCAGCGCAAGCCCAAGGGAGCGAAATAGAGGAGGGCGAGTGGAAAGATATAATTCGTTGTAAAAAGAGGCTTGGAATTCCAGCTGCTGTAGAAGTTAATGAGTACCTGACAAAACTCGGGAGCAACTCTGCGGGTGATGAGATTGACGATGGCGTCAAAAAGATGCCAGATGTGTTAACTGTGATGACCTGTATAGACGATAGTGGGACAAACAATGCATGTCCCCCGGCGAGGGGTGATGAGGAGGGGGATTTCAATGAGGCTGCATGTTCGTTACTGCCCATGACCTCTACAAGCATGTCGGGTGACCATGATGCCACGAATGATATGTCGGAGATGGATGGCGATGAGGATGAAGATGTCAAGCAGGCAGCAAGTGTGGTACCTGTTGTGACCTCTTCATACACGCCGGGTGACCAGAATGTGACGAATGATATGTGGGTGGTGGGTGACAGTGAGGAGGAGAATGTCAAAGAGGCAGCAAGTGTGGTACCTGTTGTGACCTCTGTTTACACGCAGGGTGATCAGAATGTGACGAATAATATGATGGAGATGGGTCGTGATGAGACGGAAGATGTCAAGCAGGGAGCAAGTGTGTCACCTTTTGTGACCTCTTCATTCACACAGGGTGACCAGAATGTACTGCATAAGAATGGGTGTGCAAATGGCGACCGTAAGGAGGAGGATGAGAGGAAGGAGGTGGAGGAGGAGGAGGAGGAGAACAAAGAGGAGGAGGAGGAGGAGGAGGAGGAGGAGGATGACTTTGATTTGGCTCAGTCTTATTCCTTGGACTCCCTCAACATGGAGGCCTTAAATGATATGAACCTTACGGAAGATGATGACACACCACAGCACCAGGCACTATTGGCCCACAGCAACGACGCGAAAGCAACAACAGCAACAACGAAATCTACAGGGGTCAAATTTAAGAAAGCGGTAGAGTACATAGAGGTCGTCGATGATGAAGGCGACGATTTTTATGAATGTGATGACGATAGTGATGATGATTTTCATAGTATTGATAATCATATGTTAAATGATAGGATGGTGGGTAATGAGGCAGTGGTGGAGAATATTTTCGATTTAAGGCGAGCCTCAGTCTTGCATAATCTGGCCTTGTATCCCATCATGGAGGAGGGAAGTGAGGACGAAAACGAGGCTGTGAGTAGTAGTGATGAGGTGCATACTTCTTCCGGTAGCGAGGAATATGGAGATGAGGGATCGGAAGTTCGTCGTGGTAGGAAGCTGGGGGGAAATGATGAAGATAATTACGATGGTGAGGACAGTGACGAAAAGGGAAATGATGATAATAATAGTGGGAATGGTTTGAAGGTTGGCATTGCTTCAGCGGATTTTGAGGGCGGGCCAGAGAGAACAGGGAACTGTGTTCGTTTTGATCTGAAGCACGTGACCGCAGTGTATTCAAATGGGGATCACGTGATACGTAGGGGAACGGGTGGTATCGATTCCTCTTCGTGGTGTCGTCGCCTTCGTCAAGATGGTGTCGATTTTGTGAATTCTGGAGGCGACTACACTGATGAGGAGGATGAAGAGGAGCGGGAGAGGAAACGACGATCGTTATCGATGGAGCAAGACTCGCTCGATGGTTTTGATGAGGAGATTGACGATATCGATGACTTTGAGGAGCACGGGGAGGATGCGGAGACGGCAAGGCAGCTGGCTTTGTTGTCACGTGAGATCATGGGTGAGTGGAGCACTGTGTGAGGAGCATGGCCTGGCTGGTTTGAGGGTGGAGTAAGAGTACTGGAAAAGTGGAATAAGAGTAATGGAATAGGATTTTTTAATAAGGGAGGAGATAGAACGAACGAGGAGTAGAGTAGGAGTGTTGTAAGGGTAGTGGAGTTACAACGAAGAAGTAGTGAGAGTAAGAGTGTTGTAAAATTTGTGGAAACGGTGAAAAGGGAGGAATAGAACGAAGGAGCAAATTAAGAGTGTAGTAATAGAAGTGGAAGTGGAGAAAAAGGGAGGAGTGAGTAAGAACAAAGGAGTAGAGTGAGAGTGTAGTAAGAGTAGTTGAAGAGGATTTAAAGAAAAAAAAAAGGGGGGGGGGGGTTAGAACGGAGTAAAGTCAAAGTGTGTAGTAAGAGTAGTGGAAAGGATAGAAAGCAGAGGAATTAGAACGAAGGAAGAGTCGAGTAAGAATATAGTAAGAGTAGTGGAAGAGAATAAAAAGGGAGGAGTTAAAACGAAGGACGAGTAGAGTAAAAATGTAGTAAGAGTAGTGGAAAGGGACAAAAAGGGAGGAGTTAAAACGAAGAAAGATTAGACTAAGAATGTAGTAAGAGTAGTGGAAGAGGATAAAAGGGAGGAGTTAGAATGAAGGAGTAGAGTAAGATTGTAGTAAGAGTAGTGGAAAAGGACAAAAAGGGAGGAGTTAAAACGAAGGAAGATTAGAGTAAGAATGCAGTAAGAGTAGTTGAAGAGTATAAAAAGGGAGGAGTGAGAACGAAGGAAGAGTAGAGTAAGAATGTAGTAAGTGCACTGGAAGAGGATAAAAAGGGAGGAGTTAAAACGAAGGAAGAGTAGAGTAAGAATGTAGTAAGTGCAGTGGAAGAGGATAAAAAGGGAGGAGTTAAAACGAAGGAAGATTAGAGTAAGAATGTAGTAAGAGTAGTGGAAGAGAATAAAAAGGGAGGAGTTAGAACGAAGGAAGAGTGGAGTAAGAATGTAGTAAGTGCAGTGGAAGAGGATAAAAAGGGAGGAGTTAAAACGAGGGAAGATTAGAGTAAAATTTGTCGTAAGAGTAGTGGAAGAGGATTATAAGGGAGGAGCAAGAGCAGAGAATGAGTGAAGTAAGAGTAGAGTAAGAGTGTAGGAAGATACTTATCTGTATCTCTTTATCTCCTCTTTCTGTCCTCTGTCTGTATTTTTGTGTGTCTATCTGTCTGCTCTGTTGTTTCTCATTTCTCGTCATTGATCTCTTTAAAAGATCAATAAATAAATGCACTCCAAAAAACAAAAACAAAAACAAAAAAAACGAAAAACAAAACAAAACAAACAAAAAAGAACATAAACTTTTACTGCCTGTCTTGATGTCGGCCTTTAAGTCTCTCGTTTTCTTGGATAATGCAAAACGTTTGCCAAGATCCCTGCTTTTGATATTTGATGCTGGGTTGTCTTCGTTGTTAAAGTCGTTGTTGTTGTTGTTGGTGGTGGTGGTGGTGGTGGTTTTGTGTATTCTTAGTTGTTATTCCTGTTGCTGTAGTCGTGATCGTTGTTGTTATAATGTTCGTTGTTCTTTTAAGCTGTGATTTTGGTTGTCGTTGGCCCAGTAAGTCAGGTTGTAGGGATATGAATGTTACATGCGTTGGACTTGAATAGCAACTGGCATTGGTTCAAATTCAGCCGTGTTGGTTTCTTTGGCAAAGAGTTGCTCTCATTGCTCCTCACCCTACCGAGATGTGAATGGGTGTCAGACCTGCTCTTGGGACTACATTGTACACACACACACACACACACACACACACACACACACACACACACACACACACACACACACACACACACACAC
>JBCIKM010446913.1:0-10437 GCA_039654465.1 Melibe viridis | reverse complement strand
ATATATACATACATAATATATCTGTCTGTCTATCTCTCATGTAAGGGAACAGCAGAAAAGGCAAGACTATACTTTTCAGCGCAAAGGCTGATTGGTTGGCGGAAACGAGGTCAAAATGTACTTCCATTTTGTGTATCAGAGGAGTAAAATGATTGTATAAAGGCGACCATCACGATGGCTGGCATGTCAAACATCTGTGGTGCGCTGGGTCAGTCTGGAACATTCCGAAGTCTAGGCCTGGGCCCGAGGGCTTGTCTGGTCATGGAATAAGGAGAAGATTGGATCGTCTCCATTACAACATCGCAGTCCCTAATCTGAGGCAGACCGCCAGGAGATTGGTGGGGCAGATTTTTATAAAGCAAGTCTCATTCCGATGATGTTCTTCTGAATTATTTTTCTTCGTAGGAAATGAAAAAGATCTTATTATCCATCTGCTCGCAGGTTTCTTTTTTATAGTTTTTTTTAGGGTGTTTTTTTTTAATCTTGCGTTGCCGACAAGCACGTGATGAGGGGTGGTTGCTCAATGAAAGAAAAAAAATTGGGGTTGGGCTCTGCAACTCTTTTTGCATAATTTTTGTCTCAAAACTCATTCATAGTTGAGGAGGCTGAAATTTTTTAATTATTTTTTATGACTCTTTGGGATTGAGGCTCCTGTCGCATTTTCCCATAAACTCAGTTGAAGCTTGGCGTGAACCATTAATTATACTGTCTTGCAGGTCATCGGGGCAGAGTGGAAGCTGCACATGGTTCGCTTCGACGTTGCATTTTCTTTCTCTCAACACGTCAAGAGTTTTTGGTCCGAAATTTTTGCAGCCGCCATCTTGTTTTTTGTTATTGTTGTATTGTTTTGTTTTTTTTAATGACTACTCTCACAAAAAACAGGTTATACCAATCCGGGGGTTTTCTATTCGTTCACACTATTTCACATCCCCCCCTTTCCCCCCTCGACATCCACCCTCCACCTGACCCTCGCTGAGGAGTATCAATCTCGGTGGTATGAGGATGGTTTTTTATAGTTTATTTTGACTTCTTCTACAATCGCTAATTTAATAGTTACTATCGTGATATGAGTTTCAGCGGACGCCGCTGGTGTGAAAAATAAAATTATCAAATTGATAAAAATTCGGGGTTGCATTTTTCAAACGTGACTTTGAATGATGAAAAATTACGTTTGAAGCCAATTCATTACTTTTTTTCGAATTGGGATCTGCAACGCAGCTAATATTATGGCTATGTGGAATAGCATTAGGGGTCTGGAAAAGTCGCCAGAGAAGTAAATGGAACGAAACTTCGCATAAATGTTTGTCTAAAATGTATCTGGCAAAATTTCGAGGTTTTTAAAGATAAAACGAAAACTTTTTTCAAGTGACTGCACCTTCGAAAAGACGAGTAAAATAAACTCGCAAACTAATCAACTGAAATGAAACAAAGAGTACCTCTATTGGCCAGTAATATGAAGGGCAGGTACATAAATGTAGACTTGGCATCATCACTGACCTAATGATCAGGACCTGGTATAGTCTGTTCCACTGAAAAAACACCACAGCGTTTTTGCTAAATAACGTTTCTCGTACAAAACTGATCATTGTCAAATTTTGCATTGTCCATGATACAAATTTGTCTGAACTGAATTTAAATTTTCAACCAGATCTGTTGTGTCTAAATAGGTGCTTTACACACTAAAAAACACACAAACTTTTCTCAACTTTCTTCAAGCGTGATTTTAAAATATCAGAAGATCTCAAAAACGTCACAATTTTGTGCGTTCATTAGTAATAATGAGACATAGTTATATTGACGAAAAACTCTTTTTACGTCATCAATTTTAACACATAAACTTTAAACACGTAAACGTGCTACTACATCGCACCTCTTGGTGCGTAAAATGCAATGACAAGGAAGAGGCCAGCAGGTACCCCCCCCCACCCCCCCCCAAAAAAAAACACACAACAAAACAAAAACAAAACAAAAACAAAAACAAAAAACACAAACAAAAACAACAAACAAACAAAAACAAAACAGAAAAAGAACAACAAAAAATCAACGGATACTGCTCAAATTCGGAATGTTGTTAAGACAAAATAACTTAGTGCCGCATGTAAACTTTCAAAACAAAGCATTCATGGATATAAAAGTCACCTAGAAAAAAACAGACCTGTTTTGTTTTTGTTTCTCAGTGTAAGGGACTATAACCATTTAATTTAATGCGGAGAAGAAAATATGCGTTATCTTTTTGTGTCTGTGGGCGGGACGATAAAAATTAATTTTATTTAAAAAAAAACAAAACCGCAAAAGATACATACCCATCGCCACCACCACATCCCGAAGAACAAATAGCACTTCACACATCTTCTCTATTCTTTCATGAAGCACAATATAATCCAACTCTGCGATGAAGCCCTCACACCCAGTCGCGTGGCGTGACTTCAGCAGAAGGTGGCTCTTAGAGAGAGGGAGGAGGACGCAGAGGTGGCGATTAGGCACTAAGGAAGAATGGATCCAATGCCGTATTGGCTTCTAGTCCCTAGTTTCGGCGAGTAAATCTGTTATAAATTTTCCGACTGTACGTCTGTTTGTCTGTCTGTCTGTCTGTCTGTCTGTCTGTTACCGAACTCCTCCACCCAGAGACACCCGATTTTGACAAATAAGATGTAGAATAAAAGCTCTCACTCCGATGAATGTCTGTAGGAAATTGTTTATTAATTAAGAAATGGATAACTTCACAAATCGATATTTTTCATAATTATAAGGCTTTGAGACAATTAATTTAGTCTAGCGGCCATTTTGAATACAACGTGACGTGACGCGCGCACAGGAACGAGCGACGGATGACACGATGTGGAAGGAGAATAAGGAGAGGAGAAGGCAGGAAGAGATGTCGTTAGAGCAGGAGGCAAGCACTGCTGCTGTCGTTGATGACTGAATAAAAACAAAAGGAAAAAGTGGGGCGTGGGGAACAAGGGGTTGGGGGCCGATCTATTGTCTATTATCTCGGGTGGTGGATTGTAGTAATATGCAGCAATTCGGCTGCAACGGGTACTTCTTATCTATTGTAAATTATCCTTCTGTGTGTGGGTGGGTGGGTGTGTGTGGGTGTGAGTGTGTGTGTGTGTGTGTGTGTATGTGTGTTTGTGTGTGCGTGTGTGTGAGTGTGTGTGTGTTTGTGTGTGTGTGTGTGTGTGTGTGTGTGTGTGACCGAACTCCTGCGCCCAGAGACATCCTATCTAGAAGAAAAAAAAATAAGCTCTCACTCCCACGAATGTCTGGGGAAAATTGCATATTAATCAAGATTGGGATAACTTCATAAATCATCATTCTCCATTTTAGTAGGGCCTACAGACAACAAATTTATCCACTGCCATTTGTTAATCTCACCGCATCACCGGCACCTTCGATGGTGACGGCGCGAGCGGACTGTCGTTTACGTTGTTACGCACGAGGCGAGAGATGGAAATGTTTTTACTTACCTCGAACAGAGAAAGGGAGGGAGAGGGGGAAATTTATATTCATTAATGAAACAAGAATAAGTGGTTTGGAAACCGAATAAAGTGCTGCGGTGGACAAGCGCTAGACCAGTGTTTCTAAAAGCGGCCAATATCACCCGTCAGGGGACGATGAGATACACCAGGGGAGGGGGGGCGATAAAAGCAGAATCTCAGTCAGGGAGGCGATGAAATATCTAGACTATGTGCCACTAAAACCCCCCTTTCCCCCCCCCCCCCCCCCCCCGTGGGGGTGAGGGGGAATTTTTGTGACCAATTTTTGTTTGTTTGTTTGTTGCTATGATCTGGATGCCTTGTAAAAATTCCACTTGTACGCCAATTTTCAAGCGTTGCCATTTATGAATTATGGCCCTCAAGAGGTAATTGAGTGCAAGTAAAAAATTTTTAAATCTTTTGAATTTTGACTCCAAAAAAGCATTTGAGTGCTTTCTACATTATGGAAGTAATACATATATGCACAAAACGTGTTTATTCTCACCTTTGATCAAGTTATTTTGGTAGTCAAATAAGCAAAATCCATAAAAAAAGATAATTAAAATGCCGATATATCGATATATTAATTATCGACAATTAACAGCTGTGCTAGGTATTCCTAACTTAATACGTCAATTATTTTTCTATTTACTTGGTAACAACGACAGACACAGTGAATCTGAGATATTGTAATTCAAGACTGTAATCTTTATTTTATTACTCTAAGTTGTTTACCAAAAAATCAAGGGTAGCCATAACTGAGTTATTGCCCTTGAAATCTCATTAAGTGAGTGCTAAAGTAAAAACAACTTTATAAAACCACAAGTATACATGAAGAAATGTTTCTAGGGCGACATATTATGTCTTCTATAAAAATAAATGGTATCATTCTACGTTTGCAAATGTGTATTGTAGCTAAACTTGTATTACGGCATACATTCTGAAGATTATGTATCATTTGCCATTTTAAAAAAAGGTCCAACTCTTCACATGAAAATACAAAACGAACGATTAAAACAACTACAAATGACTATTCATCTTTTTAAAAAAAATCAAAATGGAAAGGTCAATAAAGACTTATATAATCTGGTTTTACTGCAGCAAAATATTCTCAAGCAAAAAACTAATTTTTGATGCCAGACATTGAAAGAAGTTCCAGTTTGTTGTTTTTTTTTCATTGAGAATCGGCTGAGTCACTGTTGGTGTCCTCTGACTTTGACACCCACTCAATGGCATTACTACTAGCTATACTGTCTTTATCCCTGTCTTTTATCATGTCGTCCTCCTCTGAAATAATACCCATAATTTCTTTGAGAATATATCACCACCACCAAATAACATCTAGTTTCCCACTTTTGTTACTTCCAACCATTATTTTGGAAGTTGTGGATGTTCTTTGGAGGGACATCTCCATATCATAGATTGTAAATTTGCCTTTTTCTTTAATTTAGCAGGGATATTTTTCAATCAGGTTTTTTCAGGTTCATTTTTATTATGTTTAGGCAAATATGATTTACTTTTGTTGAAGAAGGCCGTCCAAACATAGAGGCAAACTAACACCTGCAGCTCATCAAGAAGGGTGGCATCAATTTCTTTGATAATTCCAAGCTCTTCAAAGCATCTATGATATTTTATCGTGTTTGTACACAATTGTGATAGGTCTTCTTTTCCCCTTTCCAGTAAAACTGGTTCACTTTACTTGACAGTGAGGATGGAGAAATTACAGACTTGCAACCTGTCCGAGGCCCGTCGATATTCTAAGAGGAAGCAGATACCAAAATGCTTTTACATTGTTTCTATAGGTTAATTCATTGATCCGTAATATAAATATGAATTTTTTAAAGCTTTGGACCAAAAGCCCAATACTGAGATGCCTCAAGAACCCCCGGCCAAGGGATTCCTGCTGCCCCTGGAATCCGCTCCTCCCCGTCACCTAAGTGTGGTTGAGCTGCGCGATGACAAAAAGTCTCAGCAAGGAGGGCAAAAGCCTGGGCAGCTACATGGTTGGATCTCACAGAGGTCGAACTGGCAAGCAATAGCCGGTGGGCAAGAGAACAGAGGAGGACGTAATGGAGAACACTCCAGCCCTTCACAGGAAAGAGACAAACGCTTTTTAGCTCTTCCCCATATGATGGCTCTTTTTCTCTCGCCTCCTTGTGAAATAGACATGTTTAATGATAAAAAGGGGTAAATTTTCTATCTGTGATATGGGGATTTTCATCAAAAGCATATCAAAAACAATTTTCAAAAACAATGACTGTAAGCATACCCATAGTGGCCAACAAGACATTAAGTCATGATGGTAAAATAGATTTCCAATGCAATTATGGGTAGTCTTTCAGAGGAGGACAATGCGGTATTTATAAGACAGTGATAGAAAAGTGTCACTGTTAATTGTTGGGAATTAACTCGGCAAAAACTGGTGCGATATTGAAAAGGCCATCAGCAGAGACGGGCAAAGACTCAAAGAGTACCTCGACCGTTGGCATCTGAAGATGAATTTAGAAAAGACAGTCACGACGATGTTCAATCTCCAAAATGCAGCGGCAGAAAGGGAAATGGCGGTCGAAATCGGTGGAAAAATCGTTCCTCACGACAGAGCTCCTAAATACCTCGGGGTAATCTTGGATCGAAGCCTCACATACAGAAGACAGAAACCAAACGGCGATGCTCACTCAAAAAGTGGCAAAAAGGAATGCGCTACTCCGGAAAATTGCAGGCACCACTCGGGGTGCCAGCACGACAGTTCTCAGAACTAGTGCGATAGCACTAGCCTATAGCGCGGCCGAATACGCATGCCCGGTCTGGGGTAGGTGTACTACCGCCGACGCGGTGGACGCCTAGCTCCAGCAATCGATGCGTCTCACATCCGGAACGCTATTACCGACGCCAAAGGAGTGGCTCCCTGTAATGAGCGCAATAAAACCGCCGCACATACGGAGGAAAAAGGCTACAAACAAGTGGAAAGAAATCCTTGACGGCCCCCGGGAATTAGGTAACCTTCATGAGGCAGTTCGAAGGGCGCCAACCTACCCTCGTTTGAAATCACGCCGACCGTTCGCTGCCTCGTTGCCAGAAACCGGATACGACCCTTTAGCCGAATGACACACAGAATGGCAAAAGAGGATGCCGAGAGGTGGAGAACTTGTCCACGAAAGAGTAGGAACAAAACTCCCAGGCTTTGACGAAGGTGGGAGGAAACTCTGGGCCATGACAAATAGACTACTCAGTCGTCAAACGCGTCCGTTCGATTTATTCCGAATATCAAAGACAGAGGTGCCTCTGTCCGCACTACCAAAAGGAAGTCCAGAACACCGATCATTTAGTGCTAGACTGCGAGGTGACCAGGCTCGAGGACGGTTATGAAGTAATTCACAACTCCGCTCAGTCCTACAAAGACCGGGTAGACACATACGGGATTCAGGTGTGACGAGAGACCGGGAATAACGGTCCCCGATCAGTCTCTCGAGTCATACGAGGTAGGTAGGTTGGTAGGTAGGTAGGTATGTCACTGTTAATGATACTCAGTGGTTGTCAGAGTCAAAGGAAGAGACCGACAGTGACTTGGACTATTCCCAATATAAAAAAATCCTTGAAATTCTTACAGTCGATGGAGTATGGCCTCAAAACGTGCCTCAGTATATTTTGCTGCATTAAAACAAAAGTAATTTCATGTTTAGTCCATTTTCTTTTATTTTTCTACTTTTTAAAAAAAAAGACATTAATGATATGACGATGCCATGTTTGACTTATGGTAATTTGTAGGCGTTAAATCGTTTATATTGTTTTTTATTCATGTGCAGAATTATCTCTATTTAAGATGATTGTTGACACATTTTCTTTGCATTGCATGCATGTCTGGCTAGAATAAACTGTTGCAAACATAGAATGATACCTTTTCTCTACATAGATGACATTCTAAGTCACCTTTTTACATATTGACTTATGATTTTATAATTGTGTTTTTTACTTCTGCAGTTTACGACATTTCAAGGGCAATAACTCAGTTATGACAACCATTAATATTTGGCAAACAAGTTACAGTGAGGAATACAATCAGAATTACACTCTTGAAATAAGACAAGTCGGACAACCTGTATTTGTTTTTGTAACCAAGTGAATAGACAAACTATTGACATACGCAGAAATAAAAAAGCATAAAAACAATATGGCCGCCAAAGGGGATAACTCTGGTGAAAAAAATTAAAAAGAAATCTAGTTCAACATTTATTGTCTTAAACAAGACAAAAAAATAGTTCTCATAAATTCTCCACAGGAGGACGGGGGGTGTCTATCCAACCGGCCTACGGTCTATCCCCAATTACAGAAAAATCGCCTTTGAAAGTTTGTTTTCCCCTATATATTTGTTTTCTTCAATTCTTCAATTCTTAAACATTACTTTTACGTTTTCGCCAACTGGGCTTTTGATATATGGTTGTCCGTAAGATTTTATTTTGCTTTATTTTTGTGGGGTTTTTTGTTGCTGTTGTTGTTTTGTTGTTGTTGTTTTTGTTTTTTTTGTTTTTTTTGGGGGGTGGGGGTGTTTGTTTTTTGTGGGCTTTGTATGTGTGTGTGTGTGTGTGTGTGTGTGTGTGTGTGTGTGTGTGTGTGTGTGTGTTTGTGTATGTGTGTTTGTGTGTGTGTGTGTTTGTGTGTGTGTCTGAAAATGCACCGAACGACCTGCAAGGGGTCATAACTCCTCAATGTGTAAATATTATTGCGCAAATTCTTCCCCACATATAGCCCATATTATACTTTCATAACATTAAAGTGGCAAAAACTCTCTCGTGGAGGGAAGCTGACCCACAAGAGTGTTTGTTCTTATATTATAAGTGCGATACAATTTATGAGAAATCGCCTTTGAAAGTGTTTTTTGTGTTGTGTTTGTTTGTTTGTTTGTTGTTGTTTTTTTACTGTTTTTCTTTTAAATTTATGTATATAAAATTAATTGTTTCCAGTTTCTTTCATTTTTACGCATGAATTTTATGTTTTCACTGAATGGTTTATTCGAATATGATTGTATATAAATTGGTAGACGTTTTAAGCCCAAATGCCGTTTTTGGTGTGTATCCCACTGGCCCACGGTCTAATCTATGAAGTATGGATTATAAGTTGAGTTATTTTGATTAAAAAGATTAAATTGACCAATACTGCTGCCACTGATCAAATCAAAACTGAATTGCCAAAAAGCAAATTAATTATGAAACTTCTGGTATTGTAATCACATTTTTGTTGAACACAGACAATGAGGTATGATTGGTCCATAACAGCTGTAATATTTCAAAAAGAACAGGAAATTTCAACGGGGAGCATCTTGTGTGCGAATGAAAGGTTTAAATAAATTAAATTGTCTCAATGATCGGACAGTTTTGGGAGTGTAATGGTTAGCACACTGGACTGGCAATCCAGAGATCCTTGGTTCGAGTCCCGGCCGTGGAGGTCGATTTTTTGGGACAATTTATTTTCTTTATTTATTTACCTTTCTCTATGGCGTTGTCTTGTCCTCTCGACAGCGTACTCATACAACTATTTTCACAATCTTTGATTCAAGGTGTCTGCTCCCCGCCATTACTTCTATGTTTCACATCGTAGCATATACCACAAATTGTACTGCGCTCCCGCTCTTACATTTTTTTTCCGAAAGAGGCTGTGCCAAACATTTTGTTAGGGCAATATGTGATTTCCAGACACACACATACTTGTGGCAAATGATCTTACTCAGTCATTGCATGAATTGTCGTGGATCGTCAATAAAAGCCCTTGCACTCATTTTGCAACTTTTGAAGCAGTTTTGCATGGAGGATAACAGGGATTTCAATTTGGGTACCTCTCCACACAAAAGTTCAAAGACTTTAGGATGAGTGCACTTTTTACCGTAATATATAACCGAGTTGTGACATTCAACAAATCCTCCCCTCGTTGACCAGCTCAACGAAATCACAGACAAAGTAAATTACTTGTCTTAAGTTTATTCACCCAATTGAACTAACATATAAATTGCAAGGCCATCTGTTCAAACTGTGAATCACAAACGCTCACGCGGTCAAAGAGACGAAATTTCCAAACCTTAAATTAAAGGACATTGCTGAACATTTCGATAACAACATGGATCTTTACATCATATGAAAAATCTCTTTCAAGACCTTTTCAATCTCGAGGTGCGAGCTTGGATCCTGCATCATCCGAGTTTGATATCGATGAAGATTTGTCTCGACCAAAAGTTTAAGAAGAACTACATGTACTGCAAAATAATTGTTAATTATAGTCCCTGTTCAAGCAGAAAAACCACCCAGAACTCTGGAAGGGAACAGCAATTTTGTCGCTCAGTTTCTGCTTCTTGGTAAGACGCTAAAATGTTTTTCATCGCCTTCGAGAGCAAAGTGAAAGCGGTCTCTGGAAACACATGACCATCACATAAAAAAATAAGTAACAATTTCTAGACAAAGCCGTAGAAAGATAGAAAATGCTGGAAGTCCGAGCATACGCACTAAGTCATCCACCACATTTGCTCAGTGGATAAGTTCACCGCCCTGCCAGTGACCAGTCGATGGGTGCCGTTGCAGGACCCAGGTTCGAATCCCACTTCCACTGACTTCCAACCTTCTTTTCTAAGAAGTCCTATCTGGTGGGGGCTTTAAAGTTGCATTCAACATTCTGTTCAGGTCGAGAACTCGTCTCTACATTGAAGAAAAATGTGATCTTTTACTGCGACTGACATGATACAAAACATTAATAAACTCATTGATAATTATCAAATTAATCCACCACATACAATAGGACGGCCACCAAGTTGCCTCTCCTTATTAGTGTGTGTGTGTGTGTGTGTGTGTGTGTGCTTGTGAGTGAGAAAGTATTGGGGGGGGGGGTAGAAAGATAGAGAGACAGAGTGAAAGAGAGAGAGAGAGAGAGAGAGAGAGAGAGAGAGAGAGAGAGAGAGCGAGCGAGAGAGATCAGAAGAACA
>JBCIKM010446804.1:0-10439 GCA_039654465.1 Melibe viridis | reverse complement strand
CCCAACCTATAAACTGCTAGGTTGTTTACTTTATTTAGAAAGAAAACGAGACATAAAAAAGAGAAAAGAGAAGAAAGCGTAGGACAAAACAAAACGAACAAGAAGGAAAGAAAGGAGGGCGGTGCGGTAAATCCCTATATATTCTTAACACGATTCTTACTTCCGGTGCTTCTCTTGCCCTCCTTTGCTCACCGACCGCAGGCCGCGAGGTGGATCAGTTTCATCCACCATTTTATATAAAAGCGAAGAGAGGTTGGCCCGCGAAGTGAGCTCTCTAGTGTTTATTGTCCTCTGTTGTCGTACCCTTCTCTTTGGAACTTTTTATGATTATCTGTCGGATTTTAGCTTGTTTCTCTTCAATTCTTCCTAAAGCCATTAAAGGCAACCATGTAACATCTCTACTCCTGTCTGTCTTGTGCCATTCTTTTGAAACCAATAGGTTTGTTGCTCATTCTCTCAGACCTGTAAATTTTCCGTCAAATTGACGGAATTCCATCCAAAATTAAATCAGCTATTACTTGATTATATTTTATACTTCATAACTTATTTTCGTTCAATCGTTCACTACCCGACAGCCAAGTACTCCCGTCCTTCACCCAGCTACCGTTATTTGTCTTCAATGCTACCGTTATACTGTGTAACACGAGTTTTATGACTCCTCCGTGCTATATCAGTGATGGAGAGCACACCAGTGGCACAGCGTCGACACAGACACCCGCCTCTCATTACTCGACACGAAGCAGCGTTCAATATTTCTTGCGTGGCCATATTTATTTTTAGACGTCATGCACGTGGTTGGGTATTTACATTCAGACGGTGGCAGACATATTGACCACACCCACTTTCTCGTGCCATCCGTCCAAAATGTATATGAAACTGTTGGACGGAAAAATGTAATTTGGGACGAGAAAGGTGAATTAATAATTGTTTTGCGAATTTCGATCAGTACGAACTTAACTGTCCCAAATGGAGAATTATGGGTAGTAAATAGAGTGTTGAGTGTTGTCTGCTATGCTTCTGGGCTTGAAGTGTTAGTTTATTACATTAACAGTTGAAAATGCCTGAAGTTTTTGCCGACCGTAGTTGTAATCAAAGTAATCAGTGATCAGCTCTTGAGAAAGGATCTTCATCAAGCCTCTTTAGCAATGGTGAGTTGGATAATTTTCGCTTATTTTTCACATATTCTAGGAGTACTCAGTATTGTAAGAAGACGTATTATTTCAAATGACGATGCAGTATTTTTTTTTTTTTTAAGTGAAGTCCCGATCATGTGAAAATCAATCAAGTCACAGTGCTTATGATCCTGTGTTCCAGGACCCAACTTTATGCTGTTGGTGCTTGTGGTCAAAGCGATGTTTCATGTGCACTTACATGCTTACAATTTGATAATATGGAGGGAGTGACTCTGCCTGTACTGCCCGAGCATGCCCCATTTATGCTCAATGTGTGGTATGAGCAGAGATGCAAATCAAAGGCACAATGATTGCATTTAGGGTGCCTCCATGTTATCTACTTGTATGATGACTCTTTGCCCTACCTTCATCATTTTTCTGATTTAAAAATAAATCAATGGAGCTTCTGCAGAAAATGCCCCTACCAATACATCACTTTTTTCCACTTGACACCAAGTGTAGGTAAATCAAGTAGGCCTACCTACATTTTTTTTCACATTATTTTTTTTTTTAGCTTCTAGCAACGTTGGTTATCTTTATTATTATTATTATTATTATTATTATTATTATTATTTTCATTATTATTATTATTCTAAAATGCCAGTGATACCAATACTGACATTTTATTTGCAACAAAGCTGACCTGCATACTTGTTATTTTTAAGCACCACTACTCTGAGTTAGGAATGAGTTATGATATCTGGGTTGCGGAAAAGTTCAGTCAATTTTTCAAATGGTCATTTACAGGTCTGATTTAGATTTCCCCCTTTTTTTTCATACTCCAAAGAGCTTTTTCAGTTTTTGTCAATTCAATGATTAGCCTAATATCAAGTGGAAATAGTGAAACTTAAGAAATAGAAGTTTCCACCCCCATGCCTCCTTTTATAGCACATAATTTAGGTGACTAAAGAAGATATTCTGTGATGTACAGCTGTTACTCAACTCATTTTCATGATTTGAGTGAAGATATTTGTTTTGTCCTGTAAAACTAGCCTCAAATTTTATTACTTGTCCACTATCATTGCTGTGTTCAGGGACATAGTTGCTAGTTCTGCTCTTGATTTACTCAGAGAATGACAAATTATTCTTTTGTTTTCATATGATGCTTCATCTGCTTCTCAAGCACTGTGAGTATAAAATAACCCATGGACTGGAATGAGTCCTTCTAACTCTTAGAGCTTGTTTTGATATGCTTATTATCGTTTTATGTTGAATATTATTTTGTAAATCCTTTTCAATTTTTATTGGAATATTAGTTCCCCGTTTAAAAATATTTGGCCATATGAATCACACTGATGTATTGGAAAGTGGTTTTGATATATTTCAATATGACCCTGTGAATCTAAGGGACTGTATTATCATAGTGAGGGTACAAAGTCTCAATTTTGAGATGCTGTCTACTTTCTTGCTATCAATCTCATCCGAGTTTATTTTTCTCTCCTCCAGCACTTTTGGGGACCAGGTATGTATAAAATATTTCAAAATATAATGCAAATTTGAACTTATGTTTTATCGATTCTTGTTTTGAAACTTACAAGTTTTATCTCTGGCTTAAACTCATTTTTGTTGGGGGGGTCAAATGTGTCATTTCATTAATCTAATAAGTGTATCTCTAGCCTCTGTATTTTCTCATTATTTAATTTGGTTGTTTAGAGATTATGTGCCTCCTGCTCTGTCTGTAAGTGTTAAGATGTGTCTAGCTCTAGTGTGTGTCTGTGTAAGTTATGTGAATTATTATATATCGAGCCAATCTGTCTTCTCACAGTGGCCAATTGGGGCCTTCCGCTGGCCGCCCTGGGAGATCTCAAGAAGGACCCTGAAATCATCAGTGGCAAGATGACTCTAGGTGAGTTGGGTTAAAAATTAACTGTAAGGTTAAGGGTCACTGTGTTTGAGGTTTTGTCATGTTTATTAATCAGTGCTGATGGTGTTCCTAAGACCAGAGCAAGAATTTCCTCTTTTGGTAGTTTATTATTTTATTGCTCTTTAATGGAGGGTTGGGGGGGTTAATGCAGTTAAAATGGGTATTATCGGCAATCGTTCAAAATTGTCCACCTCTTTTCATTTTTTGTCACCATCAGCTCTGATTCATGATCAGTTAACCATAAACAAGAAGAATGCCTGTTTGAAAAAATAAACTTACACATACTGAAAAGTGTACCGATATCCTCGACTGGCAGAGTTGAATTAAAAATTACAATTGCGCCACAGTACACTGATTGTCAAGGGTATTTAACTCTCTTTGTGATTCTATTTGTCTTTAAAGATTTGTGCTATATTTAAAATTGGTGTTCAATTCTTGAAAACAACTCGACAAGTTTGACATTTGAACAACAAAAAAACATGCTGAGTGTCTAAATCAGTGACACAAATACACTGAAGAGATCAGTCCCTTGTCCCACTCTATGATCTATAATCTATAGCTCAAATCATTTGTGTTTTTCCTATGCTAATACACTTTTAACTTACCCACCGTAATCTACCATAGATAGTTTTATAAAATTTGGTAGCCCCTCTTGTTATAGACAAGATTGCTGCTGTTATGATTATTGTACCATGCTGAACAGTTATGAAACACTTTGAAGGGCAAATAGAATTAACCTCAAACCTCTGAACAAGGGAAGTCATTATTTCCCAATAAATATTGCATTTTGTAGTGATTCTGAAATGACAGAGGGAATATATTTTGATTTCCTTTAGGATCTCAGTTAGAAATTAAATGAAATGAAAGCTTTAAGTGATCTGTTTGCTGGTGCAGTAAGAATGAAGGAGAAAAGCTGAAAGAATTTGATGCTGTGTTTTGTAATTACCCTTCCTTTGATGTCTGTATGAGATGAATCAGAATGAGTGAATATTATGGTGATGAATAAATTCTAACTTTCACAACTCCCTCCTTTCAGCCTTGTCAGTGTATTCTCTGCTGTTCATGCGGTTTGCCTGGAAAGTCATCCCCCGCAATCTGTTGCTCATGTCCTGCCACATCACCAACGAAGTTGCTCAGCTGACTCAAGGGGCTCGATTCGTAAACTATCAGTGAGTAACAATTCAGGTCTTCATTTAACTGAAACGTCCTTTATGATTGTTGGATTGGTCTGACCTAAGTGTTACCTCTCTTAGATTATTACCAACGGCAAGTAGAGTAAAGTAGATTAGCTATGAAAATTTCTGCTGTTGAAATATATACAAATGAACTAGATAGTGAGAAGCTGGGCATAAAGAGAAGAAATAGGAACTAAAATTATATGAAATATTAAATAGATTTTGCTGGTAATGGTTTTAATGGCATGATCACTAATTTGGGTGAATGAGATCAAAATTTGTTGATTGCTTGAAGTTAAGTAGTAAAAAAAAAAATTGGCCTGTCTGCCTGCGAACACGTTAGTGCTGCGGCCTTGGCACCCATGAAGGGAACAGATTATTCACTGAGCTTAAGGCCAATGCCAACTGAATCACCCACGTTGTCCATGGCAAACTACGATAGCCCCGGCCAGGGCTTGAACTCCACACCCTTCGGTCTGCGAGGCGAAGACACTGACTGAGCTATTGGGACAGTTAAGTAGTGGTGAGCTGTTAATCTTCACGCTTGGAAATAAAAGATATCCCTGTAAATTATCTTCCAATTATCTGATTCGCTATATGCAGAATATGTCATCATTGCTTGAAGTAAAATCACTGTGGCTCTGAGTTACCTCTCTCCAGAAATATATCTTATCCCATAAACCTCTCTCTCACTAAAAGGACAGAACATGCATGCCTTCGCGAGCAGTTGGTGGGTGTCCCTGATGGGCTCTTCTACTTCTGTTTCTTTTCTTTAACACTGAAGCTATCGTCTTACTTTTTCCCCTTTTCTGTGATGTCCTGTTTTTGTTGTCATGTTTGCAACTTAGTGGTCATCCTTTATTTCAAGCCTTTTTGTGCATAACTGCAGGATCAAAAGTTAAAGGTACTGAGTACTTTTGTACAAAAAGGGGGTTTAAAGATCCTGGGTCTTCCTGGACCATTATGTTGTCATTGGTTGTGGCCGTTTGTTGATCTTTTTAGGAGAGATGATAATTTTTTGTCATAGTAAATCATCTCTTTGCTGTGTCAAAATGTGTGTTGAGAGAGGATATATTTATCAATTTTTTTAGTGTAGATCATCTCTCTACTGTTTGTAGTTTGATCTGTTCCTCTTTTAACTAATTCTTTCATTTTACTATCCCCTGGGATCCTCTATGATCTTTGTGTGCCTTGGGGCACATTATAACCTAAATCACTTTTGGAGGATGCATGCACTGACTTCTTACTCTGTGCCTGTCACTGTCTTGTCTCAGGCTAGGATCTCTAATCCTATAACTCTTTAATATACTATAAAAGAATGAAGCCTGCATTCAAGGAACCTTTCACCTGTGTGCTTGGAGATAATCTAATGTTTAAACCTTAACATCTGATTTGTTTATCCAACTGCATTTAAATTCCTTTCCTTTTTTTTTTTTTTTTCATTTTTCTCCTGTAACAGCTACATCATGTCAGAGGAAGATCGGATGAAGATAAGGGAAAAGTTCACCCACCTGACAGCGAATGAGAAGCCAGAAATGGTGCCACCCCCAGAGCTGCTCATCAAAGAAGACAGTTCTGACCCTCTTGTCCCGTCACCAACATCGACCGTAAAGTGAAGAAACAAAAAATAAGACTAATTAGAGCATTTTAAAAGATCTTTAGTTCATTAATATTTACTGCCTGATTCTATCAATACCAAGTCTTTGCTAACATCATTTATCAAGCAACACGTTCACTCTGAAAGAAAAAAAGGCTAATCAGAATCACAAAACAAATATACACAGATCACATTTGCTCTTCATGTATGTGATCAAACAAAAATCAAGCTAAATGTGTTTGATTTCTTACTACCAATGTTTTGAGGATAAAAAAATTGTCATTGTTAACCCCTGCTATCTGTCTGTTGTGCAAGCTCCATGCATCCCACCGCAAGTTACAAGCTCCTCCCAATCTTTTGTGGTAACATTTAAATGGAAGAAAACAAAAACTGGGAAAAAGAAGAGGACCTGAATAACATCACAAAAGATTTTGTCCTCCTTTTCAAGCTGGGCATGGCTCCCTGCTACACTAATTTTGCACTTTGGACATGGATAGCATCCCTTTGATTATTTTTACAAATTGTCAACCCTTTTGTTGAAACTCAATTATGTTGATGTTGAAAGGATGTTTTAGCTGTAACTGTGTTCCAGAATTTTTTTTTTGGCATGCATTTTTTTTTTTTAAACAACCATTAAATAGTAATTACATCAAAGAGTTGTCTAATCTGCCTTGTATGTAAGTATGTCATATGATATTAAAATCTGGCATGTGGTGTAGAGATGCCGAATGCAAGGGAAGGCTGTGAATGAACAAGTGTTCTAGCCCTTGATATCTTGTTTGGATGTGTGTTTGTGTGTCCATGCCATTTGTAAAATAATGAATTGGTGAGAAGAATGGGACTGACCAACTGAGCCAGGGTAGAAAAAGTCAGCAGGGTGGTGTGTCATGTTTGGAAGTGTCAAAAAGATTTATAATAAGATTATAATTATTTTACATTCTGCATAGCTGTTGATTTTACCCTCTTTTTTTTTATTCAGCTTTGTTTCAAGTTTTTTTTACATTTATTAATCAAGCTAATGGGAGTCCATGAAATAAGATAGGCTTATTGACTGTGTAGAAAGTGACATAAGTTTATATTAAAAGTATACTAGTATTTTACCGGTTATGTTACACATACGCTTCAATCATTTGAAATGACTGTTACAAGATAAAAGCTTATAATGCTGCTTGGGATTTATAACATTAAGGATTATTTTCAAAAGGTAATAAAAAATATTTTTCATCATTAGAACAATTGACGGTTTCGTGTCTCTGTTACCAGGGGATAAATTGATATTGCTACCAAATTCTACTTCTTAGTTGATGAAAACTGGTAGGATGTTTTCTTTTTTTTTTAATTTCAGTTCTTAGGAGTCACTGCTTTTTGTTTCTTAGCTTTTGCAGAAAGTATGCACCCTGTTATGAGCAACATCCTGGGGTTTTTTTTTCTTTGTATTGCTTTATAAAATTAGTTCTATATAATTGGAAAGATTTTATTCTGCTTAGTTTCTCACATTTCCTTTTATTTAAATTTGAATAGTGCTTTTTTTCTTTTAAGGACTGTTTTATGTTGTTGGTTGGTTGGAGGTGGTGAGAGGGGGTTGGTGGTGTTTGCTTAATGATTTGTGCTTCTACATTGCAGTCCGTGTCTCGTGTGTGTTGAGCACGAAAAATGTTGTGACCAAATCGCCTCTTGTCTGTGAAATGTTTACACAAATGTTGTGTGTCAAGAGAATTTTAATTTATTTGATTGCTTGAAAAACAATTTTGATAAGACCTCTGTGATTAAATATTGTGAGAAAAAAGACGATTGCCGAGAGTGGAAAGAGAGTTTAAATCAGATGACATTACAATTGTTGTACTATATAAGAATTTACTTGTTGAGGTCAATTCTCCCTCATTAAAATCTAACTAAAATTAATTTACTTTCGTCTGTTCTTAATTTGATTTGCATTTTGTATGCTTTCATAAAGAGAGCCTTTTCACTAGTATTATTAATTAAAAGCCCTGTCACTAGTATTACTAATTAAGAACCCTGTCATTAGTAATACTGTAGTGAGAGCTGCTAGCCCTGTCACTGGTATTACTGAAGTAAGCGCCCTGTAATTAGTAATACTGTAGTGAGAGCCCTGTCACGAGTATTACTAATTAAGAACCCTGTCATTAATAATACTGAAGTTAGAGCCCTGTCATGAGTAATACTGAAATAAGAGTCCTGTCATTAGTAATACTGTAGTGAGAGCCCTGTCACTGGTATTTTTTAAGTAAACGCCCTGTCATTAGTAATACTGTAGTGAGAGCCCTGTCACTAGTATTACATGGAAGTAAGAGCCCTGTCATTAGTAAAGTGAGAGCCCTGCCATGAGTTATTAATACTGTGGGAAGAACCCTGTATCATTGAAGTGAGAGCCATGCTGTGACTAGTTAAACTGGCATACAGACCACATATTATGTTCTTAATGTCTATGATGTCCGTTTCAGATGCCAAGTCATAGTATCTGCATTTTAGAAGTGGAAATCTGCAGGGTTTCTTTTTCTTTTTAATTTTTGTTATGTCCTGTACGGGGAAGAACTCGTAGTGTGCAGGCTTCTACTCCTAGACTAGTATTACCAGTGTGTGCAGAGCCATGAGTAATTGTGATGGCTATCATGTAGTGAATAATTTCAATTTATGGTGGATCAGTGTCAGATTTTCTCAGGGGATATGAAAGCTAGTTTGTATTAGTATTACACTCTCTCAGAGTGAACTACAGTATTTTGTATTGTCTTCTTAAAAACTCTTGTGGGAGAGCTTGCCCCTGGATCTCCCTGGGTCAGACTCTAAGTTATTTGCAATGAAGTCTTTTCGTTTGTTTTTATTAATTTTGTATTGTCTGACTTGAGATCCCCAGGGAAAAGAGTTTGTGGCATCATTCTCACTCATTGCATTCTTTATGACATATTTTAGCTTCCTCATCCAACCAGGAGTTGAGTAAATAAAAAACACACTCTAAAACTTAATGAAAGTATTGAATCTTGCTGTACATTTTTTTTTACTGATTGTTGTGGACGCTGCTTCACCATATTGAATAATTTCTGGCACTAGTTGTTTTTTTTTGCTTGAAAACAAGCCTATTCAAGACCAAGTTCAGTTCAGAGTATAGAGGTTTTAGGTTAATTGCAGCTGACTTTCAGGCCAATTTTTTTCCCTTGTTTTTTATTCGCCTTTTTGTTTTGATTTGTTCGTCTTTGAAGCGTCTTTAATCAGGTTATTGGTGGGCCGTTCGTAGGTATCCCTGGTGGACACTTCACTTCTGTTTCTTATCTTTTACACCGAAGCTGTCGTCTCACTTTTTCCCCTTTACTGTGATGTCCTGTTTTGTTGTCTTGTTTGCAACTCAACTCAATGGGTGCATGTGATATGGATCAGTGATTGGATGTGTCACAGCTTCTGAACTTGCTTCTTAGTACATTGTGTTCTGAGATACGTCTCTCTCTATTATGGGCGCTCCTTGCCATTTGGGCCTCCTGAAAGGCCAAATAATAAATAAAAAAATAAAAAAAACTTATCGACTGTTTAGTCTTAATGAGATTTTTTTTTGTTTTTTATTATTTGATAGAGTTGAATTCTTTTCAAGGATTGAAAACCAGATAGATAAGGAAAATAATTTTTTTAACAAATCTAAAGATTTTTCATTAGGCTATGGGGTTTAATGAGTATTTGGCTTGTTGGCGAGGAATTTGCCTGACAGCTGTACTGTTGGTGTTTTGGTATCTTATCAAAAATTGATCAGCAACAGAAAGTGCTATATTTCTTCTGACCAGTTCACTGACTTATACTGTACAAATTGATGCCAACCTTATAAGAAATTTACTGAGCATGAACTGCTAGCTCTTGTTACATATTTATTAAGTGAGGTATTTGTCTTTTGTAGTAGTATCCCAAATTTAAAAAAAAAAAAAGTCGCATTTGGAAATATTTGCATGTACAGTTTTGCTACCTTGGTCTTTTTTTTTCTTTTTTTGCTTTGCCTATTTATCCATTTGTTTTACACTGGGACTGGTTTGTTATGGTTTTTTAGCTCATGTTGTTATGCAATGTTTTACAAAAAAAACAAACAACTTTATCAAAATAAAGTTTGTGAAGGAGATTTTTGGAACAATGATAATATGCAGTGTTTTGCTTTGTTTGGTGTGTTGTGTAGGCGTTGTCATTTTGGGAGGCTTGAATTACTATCAAATTCTTGTTCTTCTTAAGTTGATGACATCTGTCTTTTTTTTCTTCTTTTTTTTTTACAACTCAGTAGCAGGTGTTTTTTAGGATTAAGATAGTGAGCTCTCCTACTTTTGTTTCTCATCTTTATTTAGACTAAATATATTTTAATTTTTTGTCGAGGGTTGGCAGGTGTGCCTGGTGGGCACTTTTATTTCTTTTTCTTATCTTTCATGCTGGAGCTATCTTCTTTCTTTTTCCCCTTTTTTTTGATGTCCTTTTTTTGTTGTTTAGTTTGCAACTCTATGGTCATCCCTTATTTTCATGCCTTTTGGTATATAATTGAAGGGTTACAAGTTAAACGGCAGGTGGTTGGTGGGGGTCCCTGGTGGGCTCTTCTACTTCTGTTTCTTTTCTTTTACACTGAAGCTATCGTCATACTTTTTCCCCTTTTCTGT
>JBCIKM010446693.1:0-10442 GCA_039654465.1 Melibe viridis | reverse complement strand
TATCTATCTATCTATCTATCTATCTATCTATCTATCTATCTATCTATCTATCTATCTATCTATCCATCTATCTATCTTTATCTCTATCTCTTTCTCTATCTCTCTATCTCTATCTCTATCTCTATCTCTTCGTGTATAACTTATTTACTGGTTCACAATTGTACCAAAGACCCTCAGGAAGTCAGTCTTTAAATTGTCAACAGGGCTATCGAGTCTTGTATTAATGGCAAAGGACACGAATGTTTCAAATTTGAGATGGTTTCAGGCTCAATGCTTTTTGTCATTAAAAACTAAAGATCCGTCACCAGGATGTTTCCTTCCTTTGTTCAAATATCTGCTTGTGCCTTTCTTATCAAATATATTGACCAAGAAAGAATAGATCAACAGTGAACTCATTAGGAGAACTGAAAACGAAAAGGAATAGAAGACCATGATTGTTGGTGTCGGCAACAGACTTGGCACATAAGTTAGAAGACTGTAGATGCCCTGATATTCTGAGGTAAATCGACATCAAATAATCTACTCCAATTGATTTATTCTCTACATCAATGTAAATATTTGAAATGGATAAATCTGTGTTTTTAATTATAGTTTGGTCAAAAGAAAATATTTTTTTAAGTTTTCTTCGTTTTTGTGTAGTTGGTGTTCAGCAACACAGACTACGATTTGATTACATCACTATCTCACACATCAAGAATCATCAGTATGTCAAGTCTATTTCTAAATGACATGTCATTTACCAATCTGGACATTACTTTCTCAAATCATTATGTCACCTGTGGTTAAAAGATGTGTTGACTTTCTTTGTTGTCTTTGTTTCCCCTTTGTGGGTGCTCAAATGCTCAATTCATTTATATATTAAAAAATGAATGGTGTCAAACTTTTTTGTCCTTTTATTTTATATTTTTCACCACAACGAACTCCTTGGATTTTATTCGATGTTTTGACAATGACAAGTAGGTGCTTGTAAAAACTGCATCCAATATCTTAAAGGCTGTGCATTATATGCAAATCTTATTGTTTTATATTCCTATCGGTGTTTTTGTATGTGGTTTGTCCCCAGGCAAAGACGATGTGTTTGGGGAGAATATATGCAAGTATGTGACAGTGGGGAAATCCAGCTGCAATGTACGAGCTCTTACTTATTGTGACTTGCATAAAATTCATCGTTCTGACCTGCTGGAAATTCTGGATATGTACCCAGAATTCTCTGAAGAGTTCAAGAGGAACCTGGAGATTACCTTTGACCTCAGAGATGTAAGTGTCCTTTCCAACATAAGCACCAAATATATATTTTTTTCCAATTATTTTTTTTAATATCATTTCCTCACAAACATCTGAAACAACTTTTACAATGTCCCTGTCACATTAACTCAATATTCTAGTTAAGGTATTTAACTAAGGGACTTTTCAATTCTATTCTGAGCCATCTTGATGGTTTTTTGGATCATACCATATTATAATCTAGTAGTGTAGTTACATAAATAATTGACCAAGATTGACCATTTTATCTCTGCTTGATATTATTGGCTTTTTTTTTGTCTCAATATCTGTGTAGTTTGAACCGTGGTCACGAACTTGGGATTATCTAATATGAACAGTTTGAAAAATTTGATTTTCTCATTGCTTTTTACACACCATCATCGACTGTCTTCCGTTGCAGGAGGACATTATTGTCAGGGCATCTGATGACGACTTTGGGTCACGCCAGAGCTCACAAATCAGGAGGTCTCTAAAATCTGCTCCTTATTCAAGCCTGTTTGAAGCTGAGCCACAAGGTGAGCACTTTGAAGCTACTCTGTCTTGTTGCTCTTCTTTGTGTGTGCATGTGACACTCAATCTATTTTTGCTCTCCTTCTACCCCAAAATTTTGTCAATAGACTTGTTTCCTGGTGAGTAAATATTCGATAGGTTTGGGATAATGGGACCAGAAGCTCTCTCCTGAAGATCCCACTCCTATGTGATGTTTAATTTTTACATCTGATCATTAAAGATGGAGGTGAGGACTGAGTCAAAATGAGACAACCAAGAAAATACAGGACGGCTTGTATCAAATATCCTGTTTTAATTTACTTTTTTAGTCAATGCTCATTCCAATGTATTCAGCAGTAAAGTAAGATCAACAGAGTACTAAATGGTGAGAACCTTGGTTTGAGTATTGCATCAGTAATTAATATTTAACCTTTTTTTTTTTAGTTTCTTCACAAATCTGCAAGGATAAAATTATTATACCTGTCAATCAATTCCATGAGAGGGAATTGCAACAACAACAAATATCATTAAATTATCAAAGTAGAGATGGAAAATAGGTCATTTTCAAGGGATCTCTTTGAATGACATCAAAATGTAATTAAAAACTGGTGGGAATAGTATTTGAAGCCAGACCTACCAATTCACTTTGCCTTCAACAGCTTCAACAGAAGACGAAAGAATACTCACAAGACCATCCACTCCTTCACTGACTCTTTCAGTTACCCATAGATAAAAATATTTCCATTTCATTTCCCTGTGTCTTTAAATCTATCAGCAGTTTAAGTTGCTGTATAGAGTTAGGAACAATCATGATGTCATGGGTACATTACTGATTTACATAGACTCAGAATTTCTTGCTTGGAGAATTCATGGGTTGGGGTTTCATTTTCTGTGAACTATTGACTCTGTCTTGTCATATCCTTAGACCTGTCTGATGATGTCCCAGTTATGTCTGTTGCAGGTGAGAATTGTAAATATCAAACTAACATTTGTTGGTCTAAAGGCAGACAATGTGTAGAGCGCTAGCGTATATAGAAGTCATTGTTGTCCTTGTAGCACAGCCAAATTGCAGACTTATTTATAACAAAGAATGATAGAATTCACAACCAACCTCATCTGCTTCTGATACACTTACTCTGAGCACAGTTAAGTTGGGGTTTTTTTTAAGTTTGTTTTTTAACAGTTAACACCTTTAATCTTTTAACCTGATGATGATGATGATGATGATGATGATAATGATGAGGAGGATATTAATAATAAGAAAAATGAGAAGGAGGAGATTGATTTTTTTTCCAAAGTGATGCTTTAGATGTTTTTTTCTGTAAAATGCATACGATTTATTAGTGAGCAAATAAGTCAGTTTGGTTTGAGATTAATATTGGAAAAAGTTTGTTTTACCAAAACCAAAAAGCATTACAAAAACAGGCATCAGAACCTTTTGATGTGTAACATAAATGCTATGAATAAACATTTGGCTTTCTTATTTTTGCATAGAGCAACCAAATCACAAACCTGAAGGTTGCCTAGGAATCAATGATTAGTAGAAATAAATATTGACAATTAGTTGCAATTCACAACTCTGCTTGTCCACTACCTCACCCCACAACACCCCATTCAAATAAATTTAGTTTTTAGCAATTGGCAAGTTGGAAAAGAAACATTTGACAACCAGAGTATTGTGAAAAATGGTTTGAAAGATACATTCCTGTTGTTTGGTTATTCTTTATGGTTTGTTTGTTGCTTTCTTTCTGTATTTTATTTTTGTTTCTTTTTCAAGTTTTTTTTTTATGTTTTGGTTTGGTTTTGGTTTTTTGTTGTTGTTTTTTTTATTTGATGACAAAGAAGGTTGATTGACTTCTTAAGTAAGGGAGATTATCACAGTACTTATATATTCTACAATATTTCTGATTAGAATTCCAATTACTGTTTTATTTTTTTAGATGACACCAGATTTCCTACTGAGAAAAACAAATTCTTTTCTATCATATTTAATGTGTGAGATCTCGATGCCAAAGGAATCATCAAGGTTTTCGTTGTTTTGGTTTATTTCAATGAAACAATTTTTAGTTTTCTGATTTAGAAGCTGTTCGTTCTTTTTGTCTTTCTCTTTTTCCTCTCCCTGTTTTCTTTATTTTTGCTCTTGGGGATGCTGGTAGGCAGTGGCTAAGGAGACTTTGAAGATGAACAATCTGTGTTTGTCTTATAGAGATGTTTTAATCCCATGCCAAAAATAAAGATTTAAAAAATATCAATCTGAATGAAATTTTAGTCTCTATTGTTTTTAAACACAATGATAGACAGGATTACTTGCTTCATTTACATCTAGATATAACCATAAAGTTTTCAAGATTAAGCCACCTGCCTAGACAATAATTTCCTTCAAGGTTCACTGACTAGTATGATGTGCTGAAACTTTTTAACTTGAACTCTGTTAGTTTTAGGTACTATGGACTTAGCTTTCAAGCACATGGAAAGAATGAAAGGAAGGTTAATGTGCGTATGTTTACTTTTTTTTTTATTGGGAAATTTTGAAGCTCTCTGAATTTCTCAATATTACCTTTCAATGAAACCCATTTCTTGAAGTTATTTTCTCTAAACTGATAAACTTAATTGTCAAGAGTCGAACAGAAATAAAGTTTGTATTGTAATTGAATATCAGGCCTACATAAATTTGAATTAAAAAAAACCCCACAAAATAGGTGTGTTGAAAGTGAAAGATTGGTTTTTCATGGCCTTTTTCATTTATGGTAAAAAAAAGTTTGTGAACAAAATTAAAGAGTTTGTTCATTCAAACATTGTGTAATGTTCAGTGATTGAAATATGGTCTCCAGTGGGCCATGTCTGTGGAATGCATCTTTAAAAATTCATTTTGTTTGCTTTGTTTTATTTTGTGTCATGTTTTATCCTTTTGTTTTATTCTGTAACATTCAATGAATCTTTTGGAGATCATGTTTTTACCTTGTTGTCAATTATGTTACAAGAGGCTGCAACATTTATACATTAATAAATGATGCAAATGAGGCAGTTGTTGAAATAATCTTTAAAAGTTGCTGTGATGCTTAAAGATATTTTACTTCTTTTTTTTTTTTTGTTCATTCCATTAACAGTGACAGTATCATTATTGTGATAATAATTCCTCATTGCTTTCTTTGAACTCATCATTGCTTCTAACACTTTTATTTGTATTTTCAATCTAGGAAGCGTTTTGTAGATTCAATGTATTGCAACACATTAATACTGCTTCAAATGTGTTCAACATTTTTAATAAATTCTTTTTTTTATACATGTTTGAATTTAGTCAGTTTTAGAAATTTTGATTATTATTCATTCTGATTTCTGTTGGTGTTGCTTCATAAATTCAGATTTAATGTTTGTAAACAAAGCTAGTATGTAAATAAGCTGACCAAGTTCAAGGACAAGCCCAACTAAATCTCAAAGTTTGTAATGGGGCAAATGCCTTTCTAACACATTGAGGACGGAAATAATGCACCCTTTTTGAGCCCATTTTACGTGGTTATAGTAAATGTCAAAGACATCAAAAATGCCCATAGCGACATTTGAAACAACAGTTGAAAGAAATCCAGCTTTGAGCAAAAGAAAAGTCTGTATGCACCCATTGCAGATTGTGTGCAATTTTGGTTGCACAATATCAACTTTATGAAAATTATTATTGTCAAAGGTGAATGTTACAGGTTCAAAGAGAAAAACTATCCATGAAAATGATCGGCTGATCTTGCACAAAATTTGTGGGATTTGTTAGGATGACGATTTTATGGACAAATTGGCATTGCCAACCTGCATGATCCAGCAAGGCTACACCAAGACATTTACAAGCTTATCCATTCAATTTGGAGACATATTCATGCCTGTATCAAATCGAACGGCGACCACACCAGATTTTGACGTGATCACATTGAAAGATACAATTCTGAAATGAGCAAATTTGTGTAACATGGTTTTCGAGACAACTGCAGTTTTTCAATAACTTAGGTGTTAATTTCTCAAAAGTTAAAAGTAATATGGTCCATAAGTTCTTGAATATATAATATGATGACATTTGTACAAAAATTTGCGGTCCTCTAAAAAGTGGTGCATTATTTCTGTCTACAAGTATAGTTGATTTTGATGATGGAAACCCATCTGTGGCATGTCTTGAGCCCACACAGCCAGATTTTTTAGCCTCAAAATCCATGGAAATACTTCAAATTCTAAGTATCCATGGTGATAGCAAGTCTGTTGCAGGACTCCTGTTTGCAAATTGGGATATGATTCATATTTTTATTTTTATTTTTATTTTTTTTATTTTTTTAGTCTGTTTGAGGATGAGTGTCTTAAAGTACTCTAGCTTTCCAAGTTATGCAGTTTTTGCTTGTCAATTTGTCAACTAAGGTTTCCTGTTCAAGGCGCCGAATTTTATGAGTCAATCAATTTAATTTTGGCACCACAAGAAAAGGGTTTAATGTGGGATAGGGTGAACTGAATCTCTTCAAATGAAGAGTCTGAATAATTATACATAAGAGTATCTGATTGGCATAAAACAAACATGCTTTTTAAAGTTGAAATCTCATTTTGAGAAGTCATCAGTTGAAATTCCTAGCTTGCCTTTTAAACTGGCTGAGATTGTTTAATCTCTGATCGAAATTCTAACATTGCTTTCAAGTAATATTTATAACCATTCATTATTACAGGAAAGAGATGTTTTTAACATATGAAACGAATTGTGAATGTGTAAAGAAATGTTCTCCATATCATTTCTCACATTGATTGAAGCCACATTTCAAAGTATATTACACAGCAAAGCTCGCATCGTTCAAAAGAATGGCTGGAATTATCTCTATTCCTAATTTTGCATTGATCTGTTTTCTATTGTGCAGCTGAAGACACACCACCCCATTCCTTCCGCGGGGCCAGGTTGCGACCACGGGTGTCTGGGGAAGAACCATTGAATCCTCATGTGGGAGAATACACTAGTGATGAGGACATTAGAGAAAGTGGGGCTGGCATTTTGGAGTTCACACCAGCAAAAGCAGGAATGGACATGACACCTGCCAATTTTGACTTCGAAACAAAAGAAGAGAAGAAGAAAGCAGCCACTGGTCTTTCAAGTTTTGCAGGTGAGTTGGCAATAAATATTTTTTTTTAAACAATTAATTTCTACTTTGTTGCCTACTTGAAGTTGATAAAATCAAATCTCTCACCTACACCAACGTTTTAAAGTATTTGCCTCAACATGAGGGATTCTCCACTTACCAAAATAGCTAAGTTTGAAAAGTACTAATTTAAATCTAGATATCCTACCTTGTTTCATTATAAATCTCAATGGATTAAAAAGTGTTGTGTGTATTTTTAGACTTCACAGCCTTCAGAGTAGTTCAATTTGTTCTCATTTTTTAATGAAAAGAAAAAAATTGTTTCTTTGTGTGTTTTTGCATGCATGTATTTGTAATTATTTGTGTGTGTTTATATTGGGTGAGCAAAAGAAAACAAAAAACAACGCTAAAAACCCACATCAAACTTTGAAGATATATAACTCTGCTAACTTGTGCTCTATCCAAATGAAATTCATCAATCTTGAAACACAACCATATTTGCACATTTGTTTCTTTGTTTATTGGTGGTTTTTTGGGCTCCACGACACACAAGGGTCATAGAGGAGCCCATATGTGAACATGACTGTGTTTGCAACAGCCATTTTTCTAGGACTAGAAAGTTATGTATGCTTTTTTAGAAAAAAACCCTGAGTGAACAAACCATGAAAGATAGAAAACTCTAGTTTTTTAAACAGCTCAGGCCACAAACTATTCAAAGTTTTGTACATTAAATTTGAAGAAGATTGAATGCATATTTGCATCAACCAAATTTCCTGACAATGAAAATGATGTCACCGTGTGAAAATGCTTTTCAGTACTTATTTAAAATTATGTATACATCAATCTGAATAGTTTCCTGAGGCAGTGAAAAATGTAGATGCTGCTCTCTTTCGCAGTTTTGTAATTACTTTGGTTTTGATGGGTAATTGTTGAAAAATATATTTTAATGAAGCTTTGATATGGACTCAAGATGCCTGTTCTATGAAACATAGCTGCTGCTAATGTACTAGGGCATCAACTTGTTTAATACTCATCAATGTTGTGCGATGTTAAATAAAGCTGTTCTTTTAGCATAGCTAGTTTCAGCTGGATAGAGTACCGGATTACAATTACAAAATGAAAGGTGTTTTAAGTTCAGTGCACTTTTTTCTTTTTGCTTCACCTGATATGTGATTGTTTAACTGATGATGAAAGAGCATCATTTTCTCTTTACATCAGCGGGAGCCTTTTCAAGTGTATCTAACACATTAATGAATGTCGTATCCAATCGATACGATGGGGGAAAGAGAAGTCAAGAGATGGCGCCACTTTTGCAAGATCAAAATGCAAGTCCTGAAGCCATTGTAAGTACTCGGAGAAATGGTTTATGAGCTCTATTTCTTACTGTTTATTGAAAATTTAAGCTCTTTTGTCACACTTGTCAGCTACAGTCTTGTCTTGCCCATCCTCAAAGAACTGAACACTACAGTATTGTTTACCGACGGTGAACATCTGATACTAGTGTAAACGACACTTAATGCTGCATTTTTGTAAAGTTGTAATTTAGATAGAGGAAACACTGCAATCAAATATACCTCTGAACTTTTATGATTCATCTCAGCTAGGATGAGATTGGCGAATGAAAGTGCTTTGGTGCTCTGACCAAGCACACAGGCAGGCCAGTCACTGTTTTAATAATAATAATACATAGCTTTTATAGCACATAACCACGACTAGGTCTTGCTCTGTGCTCTATGTTCTCTGGTATGGTGTGAAACACAGCAAATAATTGAGGAATGCAGACACCAGAAATTCCAGGAATTCCAAATGAATAAGCCAATGATAAGAAGTAGTAGACAAAGCCACAGAGTTAGTGGCTTTAAAAAGAAAACCCATCTTCCAATGCCACTGTATCAGAAGCATGAGAGCTCCCCTTTCTATTATTTTAGTAAATTTATTACCCAACTTTGTCTGAGAAAAAAAAACAAACAAAAGAAAACAACATTAAGTGTGATGAGTTGGTAAATATTATTTTAACCTCTTCAGATTTCTCTGATGTGTAACAAAAGAGCAAAGTTAAAAGTGTCCATTTAAAAAATAGGTTTTTTATTATGTCAATAATCAGTGTTTATATATTTAACTCGTCAAGTAGTACCTTTTTCACACACACTCACACAAAATCCCAGTGCAGTGAAGCTTTTTCTGTGACAACTTCTGAAGAGAAAAACTATTATTATCAATTCATTTCACTCTCAGATTTGACTACTTTTGTGTTTTTTATACCAAAAATAAATGATGCAATTTTGATATTGGCCATGAAAATTAATTAACATAAATGTGTTGTTTTGTTGTGCTCTATAATTTCAGAGTAAAGGAGGATCACTCTGCTCAGTGCCAAAGACAGCCTTCAGCATGACTCCCCCTATGTCCAGCCAGTCCTCTTGTCCGCATCAGTTTGATGAGCAGGGCCACCCAATACAGATGTCTCTTCCACTCTTCATGCAGGAAGAGCTCACCCATGGGTCTACACCTCCTTCCTCCCAGGAGGTTGAAAGGAGACTCAATGAACTTTCAAAGTAAGCTTTCTCACTCATACTCATAGCTTAATTTTTCATATGCAAAGTTTCAATGTCCCCTACTGCAGCTATAGACAAGTTAAGATATGACCGTTTTATTAAGACCACCAAAAAATGTCCATATCATGAAATTTTGTTTCTTGCATAAAAATTTCACATCCATGTCTATTGTACTTTTGTTGTTATGACGCCTCAAAGCAGGGATAAGCTAATTGGCACAGGATATCAAATTTGACACAAAAATTAAAACTCGTAAGTTGGATTCAAAAAACAATCTTATGCGGAAAAAAATCCAACTTTCTTACAAGTATACTTTTAGTACAGTCTAGATCTTAGTGTACATGTCTTTCAGTTTTAATAATGAGTTCATTTTGGTGCATAATGTTCAATACAACAGGTCTGAATGGATCAGGTGTGTATTATTACGTTTATCATCTAAAGATGAAATGATTCTGAAGTCTATGTTTGGGCACATTCGGGTCTTCTTTATAAAACTGTCATATCATACTTGTCTATAATCACTGTCAATTGAAACTTGACATATGTAAAATTAAGATATTGGTCATTGATTATGCTGAGTTTTGTTAAACTACGTTAATTACAGAACAGTTTTTAAGCGCTCTGCAATTGGCCTTTTTTTTTTCCACATTTTTCACACACCCAAAGATGTGTCACTGAAAAAAGAATATCAATAAAAGACATAAAATACTTCTCTCTATGATTTTTGATTGGTTGTACAAGGAAAACATGGTTCATCTCCATGGTAAACACCATATTATGCCTGGAGCTCTATGACAGCATTTTATTCCTGGGCTGACAGCAACAAACAACTCACAGAAGAAGAAATATAGCTGATAAGATTGTATTGTATTTCTTTTCATAACACCAAATTTTTTTTCACAACCTCTTATGACAGAAATTACACAAGTTGCCTCTTTGTTACTTCATAACTAATTAAATATAATGTTAAAGCTGTTTGTTTTTTTTGTTTCTGTTCCAGGCAATTGACTCGCCTTGAGCACAAGATGAGCTCAGACATTGCCCT
>JBCIKM010446582.1:0-10442 GCA_039654465.1 Melibe viridis | reverse complement strand
TAGATAGATAGATAGATAGATAGACAGATAGATAGATAGATAGATAGATAGATAGATAGATAGATAGATGGATGGATGGATGGATGGATGGATAGATGAATAGATACATACACTAACAGATAGATCAGCAGGCAGGCAGACAGACCGACATACAGATAGCTAGATCTTTAGACAGATATAGAGATAGATAGATAGATAGATACAAAGATACATAAATATATCAGTCAACAAACAGGCAGATAGATAGAGAGATAGATAGA
Source organism: Melibe viridis (assembly GCA_039654465.1). Taxonomy (NCBI): domain Eukaryota; kingdom Metazoa; phylum Mollusca; class Gastropoda; order Nudibranchia; family Dendronotidae; genus Melibe; species Melibe viridis. The sequence goes on along the minus strand of JBCIKM010446582.1, from coordinate 10,182 downwards.
TAGATAGATAGATAGATAGATAGATAGATAAATAGATAGACAGACAGATAGACAGACAGACAGATAGACAGTAAAAAAGAGAAGACACACAGAAAGGAAGACTGATTAGTAATAAAAGCAGGCTGAGCCAAATAAACAAGCACAACGCAACAACCTGTAAACAAAACAAAAATCATGTGGCTGGATTGTACAAATATGTTTCCATTTTAATATGACAATGAAGTACAAAAATGTTATCTGAAGAGTCAACAACAAGCATTCAAGTGCAATGCGTTGAATATCAATGAAACTAGAAACAGCAGCAAAGTATGTTTACATATAATAATTTAGCCACCATGTAATGATAACAAAGCTTTAGGAATTACACTGTAAGAACATAAAATCAAAAGAAAAATAATCCCTTGTTCTCTTTTTAATTGGATTTTTCTTTTTTTTTCATTATAGTAAATTTCATTAAAAGAAAGAATCAATCATAAAAATTTTGCACTTCACCGAGCTCTTACAGTTTAGAGAATGAAAGCTAAATAAAAACGGACCCCCAAAAATTACGTTGGTTACAAAATAAATATTAAGCGTAGAAATTTGGCCTCCCACACATCAGGTTAAATGGGCAAAATTTTAAACTTTTCCTCAGGAAATAATTTGACTTGGAAATGGACAGGAACTTCCTTTATAGATTCAGTAAAAAGATATATCAACAATATAGAAATGGGTAAAAAAGCTAACTATCTCTTAACAAAAGGCTAAATTAATGGTTGATAGAGATGACACATTATAATATCTGTCAATACTTTTTTCAATAACACATGGACTGAAAGCATAATGGTATGAACAATTCTGAAAATTAAGAGGAATGTTTTCTCTTGCCGTGTCAATAAGATGAAGGAGGGTTTCAGGCACAAACTGACCCAGTCCTTGATGCAAGGACTTTCATTTTTGCTTGATCACACCGCAGGGAAAAAAGAAAAAAGCAGGAGATGGAGCAAAAATAAGCATACACTCCCTTAAAGCTTTGATCCTGATATATAATTTACTGTAAGTGCCAAATTTCATTATTGGAACAGTTCAACTTTTATGCAACTCAAAGTTCAGTAAGATTTTTTTTAAATTTTTATATATTCTGCATCACCTGATATTTCAAAAACATATGAATTTTTTCCTCGATACTTTACACACACATAAATATATCACAATATCATAATATCATATGTGAGGCTTTGTTTTGAACATTCGGTTTCCATGGATCAGTATAGTTACCGATCCCTTCTGTACAATGTAGAATTTTATATCTGGACAGAATGTGCCTGCCACCATCAGGGGTGAAAGTTACAAGCTTTCACTCTGCCTGAAAGTGGAGACCTTAAGTATGTGCAAGTAAGACTTGAAGAAGGCCAATGGCCAGCGCTGCCGGCAAACTTTCACCCCTGTCCACCATCCATATGACCACATGACATGACAGACAGCAGAATGCCCTATATGAACAAGCTCTTTATGTCTTCAATTATCACAGTCGATCAATATTATACACAACTTTAACTGCACACAAACAATTCTTTTGCATGGTTTAAACCTTCATTGTAAGAATTAAACAAAAAATTTTTGATGAGTCAGACTGGACTGATGAGCTCACGAAAAAAAAAAGAATTAAAAGAATATGAGGGTTCAGTGTCTCAGTTGGTGAAGGTGCAGACTCCAATGCTGAAGAGCGTGGGTTTGATTCCTGCCGGAGCCAGCGGACCACCCGCACGCAGCAGCAGTCTGGGTTGTCCTGGTCTTCCCTCGGGGCAGAGGCAGAAGACATCTCCTCCATTGGAGTATTAAAATGAGTTTTTATCTTTTACTTTTTTATCTTGCTTTCTCCAATAGAACAAGAATAAGCCTTAGTATGGTAGGTGAGAGGTGGTGGTGGGGGGGGAGAGAAGTCTCCATTTGATTAGTCTTTAAAAAATAGTCCACATAAAATTAAAGAAACATACAGCAAAACAAAACAAACTACATCAAAATATTTAAGTAGTTAGTAATGCAATGTAATTGTTTTATTTAAATGGCATTTGATCACGTGTGGGTTTTGGTTTTGTTTTGTTTTCTAACTGGAAATGGGCAGGACTTAAACATAAATTCTTCGTAAATAGAAAACACCTAGGGGTGCTTGGTACTAGTAAACTTATCAATTCATTTCCCAAGTTGGAATCTAGAATGACAGCTTGAGTAACCAAAACATCGAAAGTGAAATCCATCTGTTTACAAATTAATTGCTTTCAATGAGCATAATCAGCCAGATCTGTCTGTTCTTGGGGGCATGAACGCACACTTTTTATGCTCAAAGTGAGCCATTTATCTATCACCAATGCTCAACAGTTATCAGGAGAGCCAAAGGTTACAATTTACCCTTTTTCAATGGCCATGAAGTTTCATCACATTATGGGGTGTTAGAGACCAATTCAAAATATTAACTTGCCCTGAAAAAAAACCCACCAAACACCAGTAATATTCTCAATTCAGTAAAATATACAAAAATTGGGATTAAACAAACATGTCTTTTGATTTTGAAGCTTTTTGTGACTGAGAAAATTTTTTTCCATTGAAAATAATCACTCTAATGAACCCATTAATTTTCTTACACCCTCAGAAACTTTGCCATAAAACATCCCCAAATAGCGTGACATCAAGATTTATAACATGGTTCTAATGATTAAGCTTTTAATTCAGTCTTTAACTTTAAGTCATTTCAAGTCATTCCCATGTCAAATGGGCGCAATTGAAAATTGCTGCTCAATATCCTCAATTGATATTTGACTCCAAAGAGATTTTATGTGAATAAAAAAATAAAAAAGGAAATACCTTCCCACAGTATCACATCAAAAAATGGGCAAAGCAAAGCCACTTTAAGGGTTTGTGTCCTCCATTTCTTGGCACCATTTTCCCACCACTTCGTTGGACTTGATAAGCTCAGTGTCCATTTCCTACAGTTATCTACTGTGTTCCAAATACTACAATAATGTCATAAATCATTTTATCTGGAAAAATTTATTACATATGAAGAATACAAATAAATTTGCGATTGGGCAGATGATATTGATGCATAACAAGAAAAATTTTGACACCTTAAATGAAGGATATGCTAAGAGGCAGGTACACAGACTTTGCTTGGGTCCACAAACACGCACAGATACCTAGGCTGAATACGCAGGTGGTTTCTGAAATGACAGATGAGAGCAAGAAGATAAAATTAAGATAAAACCATTAAAAAACTAAATCCCAATCACTATCTCAAAAGGGGAAATTTTTCTCTTTTCTAAGGTCTGTCCACAGGGAAGATTGGGACAGCTCAGGCATCAGCTGCAGTGGAACGCCGCAGATTGGTTGGCAAGATGGCGCCAGGGGTCAGCTACAGTGCAGTGCCCCGGACAGGAAACAAGCCCACGCCATTCAGTGTGGGAGTCGTACACCTTAGGAACTGCATATTTAGAGCAACTGATGAGAACACATCAGCTGTTTGGTTTATTTTCTGATGCTTCTTGTAGACAAATTAAATTTGAAATGCAATCCTCATTTTCACATCAAAATTGTAAAAGAAAGCAAGTGCTAAATGCATAGTATTGAAAACCTTATGATACAAAATGTACACACTAAATTAAAAAAAACAACAAAAAAAACATGGGTGAATAAAACTCATAAAGCTTGGGAAAGAAACATGCCTAGGAGTGAACCTCTAAAATCAATCGTAGACCTCCAAGTCTACAGGTTGGACTATGGGGCAAAACTCAAGTTTCAGAAGAAACCCCCCCCCCCCCCTCCACAAATTTAAGGATAACAGCATCCTGGACATTAAGTAGCCTCACACTTATCAGCATAAGGTTATTGTCTAAATTTTAGGCACAGGAGAATCTGCTAAAAGATGGTTTTTTTTTTCAATCTTAAATGTATCAAGAAGACTTTTGAAAGAGTCCTAAAACTTCAAATAAACAAAAAACATCAACAACTGGAATGGAGGTTGTAAAATGCACACACAAAAATCACATGGACCTGTCAGTGCTTCCTCTGGCAAATTATAAAAACAATTTTTTTTTATTTTCAGAGTGGTCTGTGACCACCCTTCCAAGGTCTCCTTTCTAGGAAGGTATTAGGGGTGTGCTCCCCTGGAAAACTTTTTGAAAATCAAGCCATTTGGGAGCATTTTGACATCAATTAATCTTACTTTAATAACTTCTTTGTCTGAATTAGATGGACCAGCGCCTCTAATTTGACAATTTGTAAGCTAAGTTTATATTTTCTCAACAAGTATATCAGAGCCGCAGCTACTCATGAAGAAATTTTTTTCATTCTCATCATTGGCATCAGATCGTATCTTCACACCACAAAGAGTATGCAATTCCAGCAATGTTGCTCTTTTGAACACATTCACCTTGTTTAGATTTTACAGGTCTGATCCGATTATAAATCATTTGACGACTTCATTGGTTCATTTCCAAGACTAGTTTTTATTTTTTATAAACAAAAGCACAGATAGCTTTAACTGACCCTTTATCGCCTTCTTTCTGAAATTACACCTTAATTAAGAAACAAGATAAATCTGGCACTAACGCTGCTGTGAAAGGTTGCTTGAACCACAGCAAAATCGGCTAAGAGCAAATTTGCTGACTTTTTAACAATGGTGGACATAATGGTTTAAGTATGCGGAAATGACTACTCACAGAGGTGATCCACATATCTTTTTCTACAGTGAATTCTTCAAAATTGTGGAAATCTGCATAACTGCGAAAATAGGAAGTACTGACCTATGCTTCTAATTTATTTTTTCTCAGCCCTGAAAAGTTCAACTTACTTCATTCTTTGAGGCCTCAGAATCAGCATAGCTAGGAGGAGGAGGAGGAGCCATTGGTCCCACAGCTGCGTACGATGGGGGGCCTTGTGGGTAAACCATGGGTGGTGGGGGGGCATTAGGATGAGGCACCACCCCTGGAACGACCACCTGGTTGCCTCGGGTCCTGCTGGTCCTTGTTTGTGTTTGTATGACGGTGCCGTAAGTAGGGTACTGTGAGTTTGCCATGACGGCCAATCGCCGGTTCCTCCATCGTCTCCGCCAGTATGATGCAGAGCATGCCAGGATAAGGAGGAAGATCACAATCCAGAGAAGCCAGAACCCTGAAGGAAATGATGAAAATGATAATGATGATCAAGATTATGGTGAAAATGCATGAGTGTCTACTTATGCTGCAGTGGAAATCCATTGATATCTCAGCAGCAAAATTTGAACTCAATTACGAATGTTTACACAAAAACTATAAAATCAAACCAGCATTGCTCAGAAAAAATAATAAAATATATAACTACTTAAATCTCATCAGGGCTTTCTTTATAAGTTTACGAGGATGCAAAATTATCAAATTAAAAGGTAAAGGGAAAAGAAAAGTGATGTGGTTGGTAAAGAGGGTAGAAAGCTCATCAACAAATTTATGTGTATACATTATTCATATCCAATATCACTTGTCAAATAATTTCTCAATAAGTTAATTGTATCTTATATGATTAAATGAACCTAACGTTACACTGAAACTATGAAACCTTTCAATGAAATAAAACTAATTGAGAAATTATAAGATTAAATGAACCCAAAATTACACCTAAACTATGAAAGCTTTTCAATGAAATATAAACAACTGAGAAATTATATGACAAAATGAACCCAACAATATACTGAAACAATGCAAGCTTTCAATAAAATAAAATTACTTGAGAAAAAACTAACGAACAAACAAAACAAAAAGTCGACAGGAAAAAATATACCACCAATGATCTACACTACATCCTTTTTCTCTTAAACCAAACTAAAAGTGCAAAGCTTTCATTCCCCCCCCCCCCCCCCTCCCCCCCAACCCTTCTTCTACTGGACAAAAAGTTGACATGGTGCTATAATATGATGTGTACAGTGGTAACTCTTACACCAGAGTCCGTACAAAGGTGGAGTGAAACTCCAGCAGCATCCCTCATCTCCAGAGTCCAGCAAGCAACAGTAGGCATCCCCACCTGAAATAGGATGATTCAAAAATACAAACCAAACAAAGGTTTCTTAGTAATTATTGCTCGCAACACTCAAGTCATTTACAAAATGCCAACCAATTTAAATAACAGAGAGAGTATTAGCGGGATAGTTTTTACGATAAAAATGATTATCATAAACCCTCTTCCGCAGTAATATTTAATATTGTAATGTTGCACACATTTTAGTGCTAAATCCCCCTTACAGTCCTAATGTAGACAATTTCAAGCAGTGCCTTGGCTACACCAAGCTAAGATCAAGGTATTAGAGAAGCTCCCAGAGGCCCATCAAGACAAAACTTGCCTTTGGTGTGTCTAAATTATGCCCACATCGATAGTAATACTCAGTTCCACTGAGTCAGTCGATATAATTGAAGAAGAAGACAATCACAGGCTCTAATCGCTTGCAGTGGCGTAATCACCAATAGGTCATGGTTGGTGATTTTATGTCATAGTCAGAACACCAGACAAAGCTGCTGTTAAGTTCTACACTGGCTGCCTTTTTTGTTTAAACATTGTTTCTGGGTGTACTGTTTTCAAATGTTTTGATAATAATGTGACTGATGTGTCTCTTTTTAAATATTTTTTTTTATCCAGATCTGTACACTACGTAACAGGACTTTTTCCTCAACTTGATTCAATTGTCCTTTGAAAATCTTATCAGTAAACCTAATAAAATTTCACAATTTTTTTGTGCTCATTAACAATAATTTGATGCACCATAGTTTGAATTGAAGAAAAAGTCCTTCTGCATAATCTGTTTTAGACAAAAAGCCAGATATTGTAAGAAAACAACAACAAAAAAACCCAACTGACACACCACATCTCATGGTGCATGAAATGCAAAGGCAAAGAACAAACCAGATAAAAGAAAAGGCAAAGAACAAACCAGATAAAAATATGAACAGGTATCGTTCAAATTTGGAACTAAATTAGGACAAAATGACTAAGATTAGATTCACAAATGCAAATTTTAAAAACAAAGCATTCTATACATTTATATTTCTTTTTGAAAAAACCCTTTCTTTTTTTTTTTTTTAAACAGTTGAAACCAACAATTCTGTTTTCTTTTTTCCTAAAACAAAACCAAAAATCAACCAGGAAAAGATACATGGTGAGAATGACCAATAAAAATCCAACCTCTATTTAAAGCATGTCAGAGTCAAAACTATCTGGGATACTTTACCCTGGATGATAATGATATGATTTGAGATGATATGCATGCAAAATTAATTCAAATTATATCTTCATCAGGCATCCTCTTACCATGGCAAATCTGGTCCCCACAAAATATTGTTGAGTGCTGAGGAAATAAAAAAGAAATTTTTGGTCGTTTTAAAACCTATAATTATCTGGCTACAATTTTTAAAAATCACAGTAATTATGAGAAAAAAAATTCATGCAAAAAGAACCAATACAAAACTAAACGTAAAATTTTATTAGAATGCACTGAATGTTGTGACAATAATTAGCAGTTTAATAATAAAAACACAACCTGATCTGTGCACTAACCACTATTGAAAAAGTGGCAGCAGGTTTGTAAAGACAAAAAGAAAGTGACAAATACAGCGACGTTTTAGGCTTAGCAGCACTCCTTTCAGGTTTATTTCTGATCTGTGAACACTGATAAGTTCCTGAAATTATAAATCTACAGAGTTTGTTAAAAAGTACAAAATATCACTTTATTTTCTGACTTCACTGACGTATTCATTCACCCTCTTTCTCAAAGCTCAACAGTTAACGCCATTTTAGTTAAAATGATCTCTGGGTTGAGGAAGAAATTTGTCATGGTTTGGCAGGCACCAGGGATGAAAGACCAGCATTCACTTGGCCGGAAAGAAAGTAGGCATATAAGACTTAAGCTAGGCATTGGCTGGCAAAATTTCACCCTTGGCAGACACCCAATTTAGAAATCATCACGTGGATAAAATTTATCTTTCTTCAAACTAATCAGTCTCAGAACACACACTGAAGTTACCTAAAATATCCTCCAGCAGACTATTTTTCCCCCTCCCCCCCCAAAAAAAACCCAACAAAACACAACAAAACAACAACAAACAAACAAAAAAACAAAAAATTACAGTTTTCACTCTTCTTCCTATTTTTGTATGTGTCTGTGTTTGCGGAGGATGAAGGGAAAAGAGGGACTAGAAAAAAAACCCGATAGTCCGTTCACAAAAATGCTTCGTTTTCTTTTTTGTTTTTCTCATCTAATTTTATAAACTTTGAAATTTTGCATCAGTTGATGAATTGACTTATCTTCCTTGTCATCATTGTTCGACTGCAACATAATACTGGTATTGTAGAAATATGAGCTGTAAAATCTCCGCTTTTAGTTTTTTAAAATTTGACACACATGTAAAACGCATCATGTGTAGCCTTTACAATGGCTGTAAGTAAAGAACCTAAACTGGATTGCATTAAGCATGTTGAACACAAATCTCTTTTCCATAAAAAGATAATGCAATCAGAGGTAAAAGTGTTTGTGACAAGAGCTGGTGTGTGGGGATGGGCTAGGCTGCAGGGTTGTTTACACCTAAAAATAAAACATTACACAACCGCTGACATAAACTGTATATCTATCAGTATTTATGGTTTAACTATAAAAGGTCACGGGACTAATCACTCAAATAATTTCTAGTTAAAAAGGGTTTCTGACTTCCGAAACTGCTGGTCTTGTCTAAAATTTCTTAACGATAATTTAACAAAAGTAGAGGCTGCTGAAAGCTGGGTCTCTATAACGATAATTTACAACTTTTCAAATTTAAAATCTATCAATACTTGAGTAATGCACAAAAATACTCAGAGATTAATTTTGAGTTTTTAATTGATTTTTTTCTTAATTGAGCCAAACATCGGTAGTCGGCTGTTGATTGTCCTTTTGATTTTGTTACTAAAATTAAATGCTGATATGAGCTTTTACTCGTTGACTGCAATGCCCAAGTTTTAGGGTGTAAAACAAGTGTGTCAGAGTGTGAGAGTGGGAGAATGTTTGAGTTCACTTCATGTATGTCTGAGTCTGATGAGTCCGAACAAACAAAAAATATATTCAAGTCCGAATAGACATTCCAAAAATTAATTTATTGAGACCTTTTTTTTTAGTCCAAATAAACACAGCCTACAGAAATATGATTGTCAAATATCCATCGAGACCATCTTGGTACTTCAGGAGAACAAATCCTACTGAAATAAAATTTTCCATGAAACTTGTTTCTTTTCTTACCACACAATAAGGAAGAGAAGTCAAAAGTACAAGAACACCTTGTATTCTCACCATGTTGATAATGATCTAGTGAGATAAAATGGGACTCCTGACAGCAGACAGCACTAATGTCTTGAGGCTGTACTTTCAGGCCCGGTATTTTTACACGCCAACACAGCGCCCAATTGTCAGGCTGGTGGACCTCTTCAGTTTATCACTGAACACACGAAAGCTGATAAAAGGGGATAGAGTTATACGGATCGAGGTAAGAAGGTTGACACTTTCTCGACAGTGTCGATGATCAGACGCGAGTCCTTCTTCCGTCTGCAGTGTTTACAAAACAACGAGCATGTTTAAAAAAAGCAATCAACAAATTCGTCCTTTACATGAAAACGAAAAGAAACATTCCAACTTTGCAGTGGAGTAAATAAATTATCAATAAAAACGACTCAGGCTGAAAAATGAGTGATCTAGAAATCAAACGATTTGAGCGTTTGTAAAGTGAACTAATTATTTCTGTTTACTTTGCACTGACATGAAAGTTTTATGCTACGTGCTATAACCGTTCTTTGGTCTATTTAGATGCTTTTGTCATTACAACTGGCTCATCATTGTCACTTGACAATCTAAAAACAGACCAGGAGTTTCCCAACGCGACAAAGCTGCGTCGCCGGAAAGTTGTAGACTACTCGAGGGTATAATACTGGAGAAAAACACAACCAAGTGCAGGATATAAACGAAAACAAAAAAGTACACTCTTAGGATTCAGAGGGCATCCAAATTAAGATTGGAGTTAGCTCTTAGCTCTGTTTTTTGTACGCTAAGAGTTAGCTACATCCATTAAGCAAATGAAGAAAAGAGGACCAGGCACTGGTAATAGATGAAAATGAATAGCAAATGGCTTTGACTCACCTCGGCACTGTGTCTATACTATTTGCTAT
>JBCIKM010446581.1:0-15674 GCA_039654465.1 Melibe viridis | reverse complement strand
ACTAATCTTTCTAAAAGCTGGGGTTTCAGGACTGACTGACCTTGTTCAAAACCAGCAAGCTACTAATCTTTCTAAAAGCTGGGGTTTCAGGACTGACTGACCTTGTTCAAAACCAGCAAGCTACTAATCTTTCTAAAACCTGGGGTTTCAAGACTGACTGACCTTGTTGCATTTGAAGCAGACATAGTAGGCGTAGCGGTCCATGGCAAACCCAGCAGGGTCCTGGTAGAAGCGCGCCCCAGGCGTGGTGATAGCCTCTGCCTTGTCCAACCCCTCATACTCCAGGCGCATCAGGGCCTTGCGGCCCACGTCCTCCTTCAGTTCCATGATTGGCTCCAGCAGTGGACGCAGGGCAGGGTGGTCAATAGTGGTCTGGACACGGCAGGGATGGAGACATCAGTCACACACATTAATGCCATTACAGTATATCTCAGAGTAAAAACCATTGTTAAACAATTTGGTTTGTCTATTGGAGGTCTGAGGGCCCCATGACACACAAGGGTCATAGAGCAGTCCAGGGGAAAGTAAGATGACACAATTATTTCAAAGAGGGAACAGATCAAACTACAAACAGCAGAGAAATGATTTACACTGAAAAATAATCATCATCTCAAAAAACACAAAGACACCACCAAAAGATGATTCACAATGACAACAAAAATCATCTTCCATTTCTTATAGCTGTTTAAATAAATCCCTGACATTATATCTTTTTATGGCAGAGACCACAGTGAGACAGAGATTTTGTGTGTTTTTGAAGAGTTTAACCATTCTTAACAGCTACGATTATAGTAGAGCTCAAGGGGAAACTAAGATAATAAACTAGTCTTCAAGAGAAGACTTGGACTTGACCCTAAAGTAGACTTCTGCACAGCCCATCACCCACCTTGCAAATGGGGCACAGGGAGAAGCCAAAGGTGATGCGGGCACCAACATATCTCTTCATCAGGATCATCTTGGAGCAGTGCAAGTGAAACACGTGTGAGCACGAGAGTTGAATGGCAGGGGCTGCGGCCAGAGCCTCGCTGAAGCAGATCATGCACATATCGTCTGCGTCCTGCTTGAGGCGGGCCTGCCCCGAGGTCTGGTCTGACGGCTGGCGGCAGCGGTGCAGGCAGGGAAGGCAGGGTTCTTCCCCTTGGATGCCCCCACACAGGTGGCCGCAGGGATTGACCTTGGTGCAAGCTGTCTTGGCATAGTCCTGGCAGTCTGGGTCTGAGCACACGTTGCCAATGGCAAGGAGTCCTGTGTTGCTGGTGCGGCCGCAGAAACGACATGTGCCGGTGCCTGTAGCTGCTGTGGCCGATTTCCCTTCCCGGAACTCCACCATGGCCTTAAAGGTGTTGGAGTCAACCAGAGACATGACCCAGAACAGCTTGATGCGGCCGCAACCCTCGTGCAGGTCCACTTTAATTGCCTCCTCCTCCTCCTTGAATACCTATGAAAGAAAGTAAAAATAGTAATAACAATATTAAAATTGCTTCACAATAATGTAAATATCAATAACACTACAGTGATAGAGATCCAATTTACTTCAATGGAGCCAATCAAAATCCAAAAGCTCTGGGTGCTCAACCATTTCCCAGCAAGGATGTACCTTTAAAGATTTGAATACCTTTGTACATCGATCAGATCAAGTATTGGATATTTAATTGAGACAATCAGAAAACAATGATGATTCCACTGTTTCTACCACCTAATTCATGTTGTGCCATACACCCCTCCTTGCTTAGGGTTCAGGCTAGGCACATTGCAAATTCAACAAAAAAAATAAACACACACACACACACACACATACTAACAAACACACACACACACAAACACACACAAACACACCTGCCGCTGATGGTGGCGCATGTGGCGGGGCAGATGGAGAATACGGTCGCAGTCGGCGCAGAGGTTGTGGCACTCATTACACAGAATGACGGCAGGGGTGACACCATCGTCGTGGTTGTGGCAGGTGGGTTGCGGCTGCTGCCCCTGGTGGTGGTTATGCTGGTGGTCCGGGGAGGAGGCCAGCCACTCGCCAGAGGACAGCCGGTCCACGTGGTCTTGATCTAGCACGCAGAGCGATGCCAGAGCCAGCCACAAGGTCGGCGTCTTGACGCAGGTCTGGGGGTCACGCTGGGCCTCGCTCAACTTGGTCATGTTGAGGATGGCCTCGGCAATGGCGGCTTTGGTGTTGGTGGCCCAGGACTCGGACAGTTTGCCAGAAGCCATGTCCTTGACCAGGGTCATGATGCTGGCGGCAAGACCTGTGTCCATGGTGCCCCGAAGCCACCAGCGGGAAGACCTACAAATGGAGTTCATGAATGAATGAAGGGATGAATGAATGAATAAGTCTTTGGAAAACTACCATGCCATATAGCAAGAAATTCATATAGATTTAAGAATATACATTCACTTTGTTTGTTTCTTATTTCGCAGTTTTAGGGCCTTTACAACACATGAAGGTCATAGAGGAGCCCAGGGGAAAGTAAGATGATAGAATTACATCAAAGAGAGAAGATCAAACCATAAACAGAAGAGAGAAAATTTACACTAAAAAATACATATCACCTTTCAAAACACATATCAACATCGCAGAGAAATGATTTACAATCACAAAAAATATAATCTCTCCTTATACAAATCAACAGTGGCCAACACAAATGATAGCATAATGGTCAAGGAACACCAAGGATCTTTAAACCCCCTTTGTGTACTTAAGTACTCAGTATGTTTAACTTGTGACCCTAGAGTTATGTACCAAAAGGCATGAAATAAGGGATGACCACGGGGTTGCAAACAAGACAACAAAAACAGGACATCACAGAAAAAGTCAGATGATAGATTCAGAGTAAAAGAAAAGAAACTGACACCTGAAATTAATAAGAAATACAAAAGAGAAAACATACTAAAGGCGGATTATGAACATTACACACAATGCACGGGCCTCAAATGACACACAAAATTTGTAGTTGGACAATGATCAGGACTACTTTTAACTCCTCAGCAGGACTTGAACCTAATCAACTATTTTAAGATCCACGGAAAACTCACAACTTAACTGCTGACACCTAAATTAGGAAAAATTAAGCAGATTCCCTCATAGAAATAGCTTTTTCAAAAATTCATGATTTGTGACTGCCTTAGTAGAAATAGCCTTTGAAAAAACGAAAAAAAACCCAACCAACTGCAGGACTGTTATTTAATGCCATTAACTTACAAGGCTGACTCCTCCAGGCATTCGGACAGGGTGAGGGTGGTGCAGGCTTTACTGGGGCCGGAGCTCTTCACCTTCATCTGGACACTCAGCGACTTGGCAACGCAGGCCAGGAACACGTCCAGGATGCCGGGGTTGTGAGAGTCAAAGTCTGCCTCGCCCTCCGACCCTCCTACAATGTTGTAGTCGGGGGGAGGAAGGGCAGGGATGGATAGCACCATGGCCAGGATCTCGGGTTTCACCCATGGCAGAACACGCCGGAATACGATGGTGATCTGGGAAGGGAGGAAAAAAATATAATGCTGAGTAGAAAAAGCTTCATAATGGTGTGTTTGAGAATAGGGTAAATTCAGCCAAGTTTCAAGATGTCTTGAAAACTCTTATTGATGAAATTTACAAACCAGTAGGGTTCATGACATGGGGTACTGGTGTGATGAAAGCCAAGGGAGTCCGTGCCCGTAATTAGCATTGGGTAGAGGGTAAATAGTTTGAAGCGAGGTGGGTCTGATGATCTTATTCCCATTTTGATACCTCAAAAAAATGGAGTGACGCGTCAATGGAGGGCTGTTTGACAATAGCATTTTGAAGTTGTTACAACAGAAATGTTTGTTTGATGTGTTGTCTCACCTGTCGCTGTATCCTGGGGGTGGAGGTGTGCAGCAGGCTGAACAGGTCGTGGATCAGGGTGAACTGCTGGGCCAGGTACTTCCTGCCCACCAGGGACCCGCTCAGGGCCACCACCATGGACACCAGCTCAAAGCAGTACACGTCAGAGCCGTGGATCTCCTCCCCGTTGACCCCGCCGTGCTGTGCCCCGTGTGCCCCACCGTTGGCCCCGTGGTGGTCCTGGTGGCCGAAGCTCTGCTCCCACTCCTCCTTCATCTTGCCCGCCTCCTTGCGGATGCCCTGGACGATGTGGCTGCACACCTATTGGAGTAACACACAACAACGTTCATTGGATGTCATTATACAATATAGAGGCAAAGCATGACCTTATGGAGATCTAACATATTATAGAAACACAAGGAAAAGAGAATGGCTTTCTTCAAATGCACCTTTATAAACTGTTATATTCTACCAAGACACTGGCAAAATTAATTTTAAAAAACCCCAAACAAAACAACCTTGGTAAAATGTAGACATTTAAGATAAGTATTAAATTATATCCAAATATCTCTGGATTTCTACAGTAGAGTTATGACCACAAGCTCAATTGATAAAGAACCTGATCTCTGTTCAATCCATGCATGAATTTATGAGGAAGCAATGTTATAAAATACACAGAAACCAATAAAAAGACACTCAGTGAGAGACCGGTACTTTGTCTTTTTTAATTTTAAGAAGTGCTCCAGGGGAAAGTAAGTTGAGAGATTAGTTATAAAGAGCAGCCAAACTTGGACTCTGCCAAGGCCATTTTACAGAGAGATGATTTACAGAGGAAAGTAGCATCTCTCACAGACATTTCACACTTAGGGGATTTACTCACGAAAGTGTCATCACTTTAAGACATGACTCAGGGAGATGATGTATAGGGCAGAGCATCATCACTCAAAGACATAATTTTATAGAGAGATGATTTAACAAAAATTATCCCATCAAAAAGAGCAAACTCAAACACACACACAAACACACAATATAACAAAAGAAACCAATGAGAGATGCAAGAAGACAAGAAGAGAGCCTGACCTGTTTCTGCATGTGGGACAGCTTGCTGCGTGAGAACAGAATGCTGACCATGTGCTCCTTCAGGTCGTTGTCTCCATCCACCTTGTCGTCACGCTTGTCCTCCTCTGTCTCGCTGTCCTCAGGGTTGGTCACCAATTTGCCAAACACCTGGAGAAAGAGGGAAAAACAAATACTAACTTCAACTACTCGACAATAACAGTAGCATTAAAACCACATTCAGTGATAAACTTACTGTTTGTTGGGATATTAAGCTTCAAAAACATGAATAAGAAAAAAAGCAGGCGATAAAATCACATCTATGGTACATATGAGAGAATTCTTTGTGAAAGTAGTCCAATTGAAATGTTATCCCATATTTGAATAGTAGATTATATGGCTAATCTAACTTCTATTATAAATTTAGCCTAATGAACCTAGCCTTTCACTTCCAAAAGGATTTCCTAGTTTAGATAAATCATGCCTACTGGTTCAAATAAATAGAAAATAAATGGGATAAACAAGGAAAAACACGGAGATGATCAAATTAGGAGAGCTGGTCAAGGCACATAAAATGCCAGCCAAGTCATTTTTTGTGTATGGTACATTGTGTTACAAGACCTGTTACTTGACAATGCCAAAGACGAGGTCTCAACTAACATTGACAGCATGATGAGCTGCCTCTCCCACTGACCTGGGAGGTGAGGATCCTAAAGACTTTAAGCGTCTCCGCCTCGCAGTTCTCCTGCTGCAGCCGCACAGCTGTCTTCTTGACCTCCAGCAGACCGCTGTCCTCCTCCGTGGCCCCCAGGATCTTGACCTGCCGCAGGCGCAAGCTCTGGTCCGGCCCTTTCAGCTCAACAGTCATGTGACGCAGGTACCCCATCCCGTTGCGGGGAAGGTGACAGCTGATCCATCCACTGAAACGACTGTCCAGCTCAACCTGCCAGAGGGTTTGGAAACTTCAATTTTTAATGGGGAATAACCAAAGTGAGAATATAATATAGTTTTATTCCAACTTTACAAAATCTTAGACCAGACTTATTTTGACTTTTTTTGTTTTAAAAATATTTTCTTGCCAACAGAAGGTAAAAAAAATTATTTGAATGCACATATAAAAAATTCCTGTATTTCCTGGATTGATATTCAAGAAATTTATTAAAAAAAAAGAAACAAACAAAATGACAGAACTCATCAAGCCAAACAATGAATGGAATTTGCGTAACTTGGCCTGACACATGAGGATAGCACACCCACCTGTCTCATCTTCTTCAAGTCTTCAGCTGTGCTGCCCGCATTGATAGTCACGCTGGACACCTTGTTCTGGAAGAGGCAGGGCATACGAATGTGTTACATCTCCAATCTAAACATTAACTTAACTCTGGACACAATTTTTTACAAAGGTTATTTTAGAACAGTTAAAGCAAAGTCAATAATTCATACGTTGTGAGATTATCACACGAAACTTGTAGTAGACGGGGTTCCTGGGAACTCTGTTTCAGATTGGTGTTGATAGGAATCACACCTGTTCTCCAATAACAGCAATGTGTGGTGAACTTCTTTCCCTCAAGATATTCAGCAGCGCCAAATCCTGATTACATCAATTGCTGTGCAGTGTCTTTACCACCAGGCCACCTTGCCCACTCTGCTTCTTGGGTTCCTTTTGGCTCAGGATGAGATTAAACAAAAACCCCCAAACAATTTCCTTTATCAATCCCAGAGGGGAAATTTGTTTCTAGGCTCAGTCTTCCAAGGGAAGACTGGGACACCCCAGGCAGCAGCTGCAGTGAAGTGTTACAGTGTGGTAGGCACGGAGGTGCCGGCAGGAATTGACACCAAGCTCTTCAGCATTGGAGTCTGATGCCTATGCAACTGAGTCCATAGGGGATAGGGGGTTCCTCCCTGAAAAGTACTGTCTCAATCTATTGAAGAATAATGTACAGCTTGGGGGTCCGACTCCATCAATGAACACCTTTGTGATAAAAAAATTAACAATTTGCCTGATAACCTGCATAGATAAACGTTCATAGTCTACCACTACGCCCTATCATAACCTGCTTTCAGGCTGAGTGAAAGATGCTTTATTAATAATATATTATTTTCGTTGTTTGATTCTTCCTCACCCCCATGTCCCGGATGTTGTCGATGTGGATGTGTAAGGCACTGGGTCGGCTCTTGCTGCTGCAGCTGAGGGTGATCACCTTCAGCTTGTTGCGGTCCTCATCCCCGCTCTCCCAAAATGTCTCAGTGGAGTTATCTGGGACGGGAACGGACACAGAAGATATACCATGTTGGTCATGCAACCACTTTATTATTTTGATACAGAGGTGATGTTTCAATTCAAAGTTGAAGCTCAAAAACATGAAAGTATCACAACTATTTCCACTTCATTCTTTTGATACAGAGGTGATGTTATCATCTAATTCAGTTCAAAGTTCTAAAACATGAAAGTGTTACAGCTATTTAAAATTTAAAACAGTGACAAAACAATTGCACGAGCCTCCCCTCATTTCTTCTTTCAAAAATGACACCTTAAAAGCTAGAAGAAGAAAAATTTGTCCACAGGACAGCAGGATTGTTTTTGGTCTGTTTATTCACAATTTCATTTTGAGTCTGCCCCTTTATCCATGTATTCATTGTTTGTGAGTGAGTCTATAGAACGAGTGTCTTACCATTAAGGCTGCCAATCATGGCCTGACGACTGGAGGCCTTCATCTCTGCCATGGCCGTCAAATCCCGCAAACTTGTCACCTTGTGGGACACCTGTAGACACACACACATACGTGCAATGGTTTAACTAAATTATAGAATTGAACCATTAATGTCCCGCTGCATTACACACGGCAAGTAACACTATTGCATTTCATTATCATAGCCCCAAATGTCCCACTAAAAAACCAGGAAGGTTGGAAGTCGTTAGAGGAAGGAATCAAACCCGAGGCCTGCTCAAGCACCCATCGTCTTGCCAATGCCAGGACAGTGAGCCTACCAACTGGGACTAGGGTATGGGGACTTCAGAGCCATCTGCCACTCTTTTTGCCAATTCTTTCGAGTGCCAGCTCCTATTTTATTTTTCATTCATTTGTGTCCGTATATTAAAAAAATTTCAAGTGAACATTTTACAATCAAATTAGCTGATTTACCGGGGGAGGACCATAGTCTTGCATTGCAAAGACATTCACAAATATTGCACGAGTCTTTAGGAATTGGCATAGCTTTGTTTGTCTGTTTATTGGTGGTTTTACTTTTACATGAGGGTCATAAAAAGCCCCAGGGAAAACTTTGTTTGTTCATAGGTGGTTTAAAGGCCATGACACACAAAGGTCAAAGAGTCACCAAAGGGAAAAGTGAGATAAAAGACTTAGTTGAAAGACACAACATGTAAAACTACAAATGGGAGGGCATTAAATATTATACATGTAGACAACAGGCAGTGCCGCCGTACCATAGATGAATCCACATGGGCTTCTTCAAGCTCCTCCTCCGATTTGCTGAGGATGCGACTCAAGTTGCTGAAGACATGCGACTCGTGCAGGAACTGGTGGTCAGACTGCATAAACCTCAGGCAGTAGCAACGCACCGCCATTTGCTAGGAGTGGAATGAAAACACATGGCAAGAAGTACTTATGGTGTGAACAGAAAAAAAGGGAAGTTTTTCACAATGTTGAAACAAAGTGTTAAGTAATTGTCATATTAGTGATACAGGAGAAGACTTTGATTCAAGGGAAAGCAGCCCAACACATTGTATGAAAGAAGAAATGAAGATGATGGTGTCTTTTAAAGAAAAAAAAAAAAAATGAAATGAATGCTTTACCCAATAAAATGATGCTCTGATACACCCAAGAAAGTTTAAAAATGAATTTCCATTCACAACAACGATGGTTTGATTTCTCAAGTGCCATAGTGAATACTATACTTTTCCTCATACTCAAAGCAGACATCTGACACTCCAGGTTGGTGAATGTGCATGTGCCCTGTGCCCTTCGCCTGTTTCCCCATTACCTGGAGGGCAGATCCCATGGGCAGAAGCATCATGAGGTCGCTGATGGTCTGCAGCAAGATGTGGAAGGTGTCAGGAAGCTGTGCCGCTGCCTTGCCGGCAATCACTATGTCCGACATTGGGTGGTCGCAGATGGGCACCTCCTGGGAATAGATAGAACACAAGCAAAGAGTGGTTACACACACAGTG
This sequence comes from Melibe viridis, assembly GCA_039654465.1. Lineage (NCBI taxonomy): Eukaryota > Metazoa > Mollusca > Gastropoda > Nudibranchia > Dendronotidae > Melibe > Melibe viridis. Next base: position 6,618 of record JBCIKM010446581.1, on the reverse strand, counting down.
ACAGTCATAGTTTATCTAAGGAAGCTAAAAGGAATCGTTTTTTAAAAACAGGAGCTTTCTAAGGTTTTGGCTGTGTATAATTAATATTGTAGCAGAGTGCAGGCCAACCCTTCCTAAAAATGACCAAAGAGAGGAAAGGGACTTTATTTTTAGAAACAAAAGTATTTGAAAGACTGTTACACACTGCTTGTTATCACTCTAGACTTGTCCATTCATTTCAGTATTGAAGAATATTACAGATAAATAAATGGTCCTTTTGAACTGCTAAGTGAGTCATCAACAACTGGCCCAGGGCTGCTTACCTCCAAGTCTTTCTTGGCCTCCTTCCTCCTGGCTGCCTCCCCTCCCTCCGGCTCTGCAGGAGGCTGTTCCAGCGGCTCCATGCTGTCTACGCCATCCTCCTCCACCACCGGCACCAGAGAGGCCACAAAGAACCAGAGCAGGTCGTGCAGAGAGACCTGCTGCACCACACTACGGATCAGCCAGTTCAAGGCCTGCATGGGGCACACAAAAACACATGCACACACACACACACACACACACACACACAGTGAGAAAAAAAAAGATCATTTCATACCATTTTTAATCAGCATCATTTATGCACAATCAAATGATAATGAAATATCACTATAGAATAACACGCCTCAAACATTTCCAAGCCGTTTGAAAGGAAGGTTCTTTAGTTAATTACCAGAGTCTGGAAAATTTGAATGTTTCAATAAACCGAACCATTTTGCTTCAGAACTCCATCATCCCTCCTGCCAGATAAAGTATATTTTCATTTGAAAACTGGGAAGATTTTGTAGGTGACATTTTGCAAATATTCTATATTATGTTTATACCAAGGAGGTATCTCAAAACAAAATGCACCCTCCCTACCCCTCTTAAGGAGCCTGCAAAGTGGGTGCCAGCATGTGAAACCTTTTATTTTAGCAAAATATAATACTTTGAAACAAACGTGTTGAACCAAGAATTCTTTTTTTAAAAAGGGTTAACAATCGTAAAAAAAAAATGGCGCACATCACTAAGCCAAAAGAAAGTCTCTTTAGTAAAAAACATGTCTAGAACAAAACCCAGCCTAAACTCTCTCCACTAAAGTCCATCCCAGAAAAGCTAGACCCACCCGCTGCCCCCTCCCCCCAACCTTCTTTTCCCCACTCACCTGGAACGCAAAGACACGGCACATGGCCTTGCGCAGGGCCTGCTTCATGGCCAGCTGTAGGCCCTCCAGGTCGTGGCGCTGCACCACAAACTCCATGACCGGCCGGTGCCGCTTCTCGACGGCGCTGATCAGACGGGTCATGGCCACCGACGGGTGTTTCAGCAGGGAGATGCCCCCATCTGGAACAAATTGTGACATGTTGTGGGCTTGAAGTGGTGGTGAAATCATGTGCCTGCCTGGACATGTGCACTAAACAAGACCAGCATCCAACTGAAGGAGGGTCAGGAGTCAATGGTGGGCATGTAATGGCCCCAAACGGGTGCCTCAGTAATGAGACGCCACCATCTGCGCTTTACTCGTTTACAAATCATACGTCAAATATGGTTATTCTTATCATGACCTAATGCTTTAATTTGCTCTATGCACAACTCATGGTGTCTGACAAACTTAGTATTGATGGAGAATTCCATTGGTTTTCATTTACCGTGCCAAGATTTGCTGATGTGTATTTTAATCAACAGTTTTGTGTTTTATGTCTGACATGTAATAATAATATGCACGCACATATGCATAATTCAGTACAACTACAGTCTTTAAAATTTGGATGGTGTTCCTACTTTGTAGATGGTTGAGTGAGTCGTTGGTTTGATTTTCCTTGATACTAGTGGTAATGATCAAAGAGAGAATGGTAGAAAATGATAAATTAAAGCTACATCGTGTTTGATTATTTCCCTTTGTCATAAGAAAAAAAAGATTTAAGACATTTGAAAAAAAAATTAGTATTAAAGCTTAATTCATTCTTAACCGTCATTCCCAAATATTAATGTTGGATGTGTACGAATTAACAAGCTGTCAACTCAGTTTTATCTTTGGCATAGTAGACATAGGCATGAAGGGGAGCAAGTTAGAAAAGTGTCATCAGCTCTTGCCATTTCATTCCTGCTTTATTTACAGCACAACTGTACCTACCCGTGACACTTCCGCTGTTGTTCCTGCGCCGCGCAGACACGGACACAGCCCTGGAGAAGACAAAGTCCTGGTGGTCCGAGTCGTTCTCCTGGGCGTACTCGGAGATGCTACGGTGGAAGGCCTTCTTGTGGTTGTCCTGCTGCTCCGTGTCGGGGCTGGTGCCAGCACTCTTGGTCATGGGCTGCTTCTCCAGGAGGGCGCGGGTGTTCTCATGCTGTACGGGGGTACAAAACAAACAAATGTACCTTCAATAGATAAGCCAGAATCAACCTTGCTGTTTCTTTACAGGTGCATCGAGTAATCATTTTTCCTCCATGGTCGATGTTCTTGTATCTTTATATATATATATATGTTCTTACTATAAGATGGTAAACAATGTAAGTCAGAATACAGGGATCAAGAAGACTTTTAAGGCAAAAAATCTGCTTGCTTTGAAAAGCACTGAGTAATAGATTTGAAATAATGATAAAAAGACACCAGATTCTGAAAAAAAAAAAAAACCCTTTCCTGAAATCAGGCTTTGGCCCTTAGGACAAATTTTAAAACTTTCATTAGTAAATGCTGTATTAAGATTTTTTATCAGTAAATGCTTTAACTCCCTTGAAATGTAAATCAAACATAAATATAAGGTAGACGTTTCACAGTAAGTATATACTTGCACTGATCTGAAGGGTCTGTACAGGAATCAAACGATTTTCATCCAAAATAAAAAAGGACAGATCACCTATACAGATAATGTCATACAGACAACAAGGAGAAAAAAAACAAAACACCCATTCCCAAGCCATTTCATTCAGACTACAAAAAACCCCCAAATAAATCTGAACTGCTTAACCCTTTCGCATGATGCTCCCCCAGCCAAAAGTTCCCTTAGAGTGGGCCCTTCACACAGAACTCAACCCACCAGTGGTTAAATGGCAATAAAAATATCATTTGAAAGAACAAATCCACAAAACCAACATTTTTATTCCCCGGAATGATTTATGTACATGAATATAATACTTTTGAGTAAAAATACTGATATGGGAGAGCTTGCAGGAGTTGTGATAGAGGAAAATTGAAGAAAAATTGTCAAAAGTGTTCCACCTATTTGTCTTTTTTAGCTAGTTTATCATTCCCTATTACAAGCGCAAGCTGCGGTTTGGCCACTCTCATCACTCCTGTCAGTGTCCCCGACTATCACTATCCCCTTATTATCATCCATTTTGGATGACTTCCATGACATAGAACTGTCATTCCCACCCTCCTCTTCCTTATGCCTCATCATTTCAACTCATAGTCAACTTCAAAACAGATTTATAATAAAATAATACCCCGGAGAAAATCGTTCAAAAGGTGATCTATGTATTTGTTGACAGGAACTTTCCTAATTTAAAGAAGACTTTTAATAGCTTCTCCACTAAAGAATTCCTGTCTGGAGAGCAGTTCACTGGACCTACCCTTCAACTGACGGTATATTGGAGAGCTGCATTCTTTGTCTAAAATGACCGTGTCCTTGCAAAAGGGTTAAAGATAAAAAGTATTAATTCGGATTTATTCTTCTGGCCACAAACAAATAATTTCCTCTCCTATTAAGCCGTCTATCTGTACACCCAGTGAAGATAGACCTGAAAAGTACATACCTTGAGAGTCGGCAGGAGCTGAGAGACAGGTCTGCTGTCTTGACCCAATGACCCTGACCTTGCCAAGGGGCTGTGCCGTAGTTCAGTGGGAAGCCTGGGACGGTAGGGCATGAACCCCCCTCGACCTGCATGACTTGCCATGCTCATGGAGCCAGAGCGTACAAACACACGCTCCCCTTCATCCACAAAGAAATCCTCTGCAAAGGCAGAATCAGAACTGCCGGCATTGTGCAGGTTGAGGTACTGGAATTGGACGGGCGGAAAAGGGTCAAGGTCGGAGCCGCTTTCACTGACGCTGGGCAGGTGAGACTCGCTGCGAGGGAAGGATAGGGGCCTGGATTTGTTGTGTTTGGGCAGGGACAGCCCGGAGGCACTGGCAAGCTCCAGCAGGAATTGAGCATTGTTCTTCAGGATGTGGTGAGCCTCCAAGGGAGACAAGAACCCAGGGGTTTTGCTACCCATCGGAGTCGTCGTCCCTCCAGCTGCCATGCTGGTTTTTTTCTTCCCCTTGCGTGACGACTTGTCCTTTCCTCCCGCTTTCTTCTCCTTCAGGTATTTGTCTCGGCATTTTTCACACAGAATATACCATGAGCAGTCCCCCATGCCCCCTTCTCCGCAGTGACCCGCCCAGCCACCTACATAGATGCCGTTAGAGTTGTAGCCCTTGCCTCCTGAGCGTTTCCCGCAGCCTGGGTGATGCTGCCGCATGTGGTACGTCACAGACTTTTGGCACTGTGCCTGCAGAAGGATTACAAGCATTTGTATTATTATTTACAGTACAACAGGCTTGGAAATAACATAACTCTTCCATAAATTTGCATTGATTTTATGGCAGACGCAGAATGATAAAACACAGCTAATAATGAGGTAATATATTTCAATTAATCTTTGCCCTGAAACTTTCTAATGAATGGCATCTTGAATCAGATAGATAGAAGACAACAACCAAGGATTAATTAGCATTCAATATTTCATAATCTAAGACAGAAATATTATTCATGGTAAGTGATATAATTGAGAAATTGCAATGAATTTTATAGACACATGCTACAGTCTTCTCAACAGTAAAATTATCATATCAATAAAAGAAAGAACTTACTAAAAATACAACTTGAATCCAAATGTGAAAAACAAAAAAAACAAAAAACAACAAAAAAAACAAACAAAAAAAACAAAAAAAACAAAGAAGAAAGTAGCAGTCACAACAGATTCCATCCAAATTAATTAAACATTTTTTTTTGACGATTAAAAGACAATGGCTTGTCCCCTTACCTGGCAGAGCTCACAGACAAACTCCTGATCCCCGTCCGGCATCCCGCCAGCACCAGCCACGGCCGCAGCTGCCACGGCCCCGAGGTCTCCCCCTGCCCCAGGAAGCTGGAACATGCGGGCCACTGCATCACCCAGGACCCCGCGGGCCCGCACTGCAATGTTGCCCATGCCTAGCACGTTCATGTGAGGGCGCAACAAGGGGAGGATGATTTTGACTGATTAATTTACGGTGATAAGGGAGGGCATCATTTGCACTGTTCTCGTTGTGATCAAAAATACACTCTCTCTGCCTTGCATCAACAAACACCAGGAAAGTGTTGAATTCAAAACCAATAATCTGGATTCAAAGCAATTGGGAGTTTTTATTGCTGCTGTTAATATACAAGGCCGGAAAGAGTCTATTTTAAGAACAATATGACAATTTTTTTTTTCTACAAGACTAAAATCAAAATATCTTTTGTTCAAATAAAAAGAAAAAAAGAAAAATGAGAACTCAAATATTTTGAATATCCAAAAAAATTAAAATTTTTGAGAAGAGAAATTCTTATCAGTTCTAGTGAAGTAAAACTTGAGTCTCTGACCTTCAGGATAAGATGTGCCAACCACCAGCATTTCATATGGTCTTACACTGACTATGACATTCACTGAATAACAAACCAACTCTTGATTCAATATAACCGTGTTATGAAAGAGCAAAACTTGAGAGACGTGTTGTCCATGGAATACTACTATTGCTCCAACCAGGGTTCGAACCCACACCCTTCATGCGAGTCCAACACATTCCCAATTGAGCTACCAGGTCATCAGTAACAGGGTAAAGTTAACAAAACTGGGGCCCCCACAAACCTTTGAAACAATATCAAGAATATACAATTAAAACAAAGACATTGTTCTACATGGTTTGAAACTAGAATTTTTTGGACTAACAAATCAACAGTAGGTGTTTGGCAGGTGAGTTCATGTTGGTCCAGTAAACTTGTTCCTCAGCCCATCTTCGAAAGAAGAAGTTGCATGAATTCAGATCAGTGTTTTGAGTAGGGTCCTTTTCAACACATTTTCAATTCACCATCCTCATTATCACTCACCTTCGACAGGTGGGAGGGGCACAGGCTTGGCTCCTTTCCTCTTCTTCATCTTCTTCTCCTTGTCCTTCTCCCTCTTCTCCTGCTGCTTGAGGCGTGCCTGCATGGCGGAGCTGGGCTGCACAATCTCCTGGCCGATGACCACCATCACAGACTCGGACAGCTCCTCCCAGAAGTGAACCAAATGCTGCAAGGTGGCTGGAAGCTGTGTCTCCGTCTGGGGACAGACACATCGACATGGATGGATGGATGGATGGATGGGTGGACGGACGGACAGACGGACGGATGGATGGATAGATAAATAGATAGATAGATAGATGATAGAGAGATAGATAGATAGATAATAGATAGATAGATAGATAGATAAATAGACAGATGGCCTGCAGTAGATAACTAGAAATAGAAAGATAACTAGATAAACAGAGAGACAGATTGATAGATAGATAGATGGATAGATAGATAGATAGATAGATAGATAGATAGATAGATAGATAGATAGATAGATAGATAG
>JBCIKM010446470.1:0-10443 GCA_039654465.1 Melibe viridis | reverse complement strand
AAGTAAGACGATAGCTTCAGTGTAAAAGAAAAGAAACAGAAGTAGAGGAGCCCACCAGGGACTCCCACCAACCACCCGCCGTTTAACTTGTGACACTGCTGTAATATACCAAAAGGCATGAAATAAGGGATGACCATTGGGTTACAAACCAGACAACAAAAACAGGACATAACAGAAAAGGGGAAAAAGTAAAACGATAAATTCAAAGAAAAAGATAAGAAAGAAGTAGAAGTGCCCACCAGGGACACCCACCAACAACCCCCCCCTCCCCACCAGTAATTTTAAACTTGTACCCCTGGAGTTATAAAGGCCTGAAATGAGGTATGACCAATGAAAAACAAACAAGACAACGAAAACAGGACACACGCGAAAAGGGTGGAAAAGGGGAGAAGTACAATGACAGCTTCAGTATGAAAGAAAAGAAACACGTAGAAGAGCTCATCAGGGACTCCCACCAACCAGCCCTGATCAAATCCATCTTAAATCTAAATTCTAAAAACAACCCTTGTATCCTCCTTTTGTTCTCTCTGCTGTACTTCACTGATAATGTACAATCTACCAAAGAATGAAATTAAGAAACTGCAATGTATTCAGAATCAAGCTGCCAGACTAGTTTGCAAGAAAAAGAATAAATATGATCATGTCACGCCTTTGATTTTATCACAACAACGGTTGCCTGTCCACTATAGAATTGTGAATAAAATTGTTGTTATCTGTTACAACTTTGTAAATGAATCTTCGCCATCTTATGTATCTGATTTGTTGAGTATTTATAATCCACCTTGTTCTTTAAGGTCAGCAAACAGATTCTTATTATCTGTGCCCAAAAAAGGATCTAAATCTTTTGGCCACCGTGCTTTTATCCATTCAGCTCCCGCAGTCTGAAACTCCCTTCCCCTGTTCTTACGGCAGGGAGTCTCTGACAGTGAGAGCAGTTTTAAAAAACAATTAAAATCATAATTCATCAGATGTTTCTTAGATGAATAGCGGTTTCTTATATATAATTTTGAATGTGGATGATAAATGTTATAGTGTACTATGTATTGAAAATGGATATTATACATTTTTTGTGTGCCTAGAGCCGCCCCAGTGGATTAGGCGTGTTAGAAATAAACTACATAATTATTATAATTATTATATTATTATTATCATTATTATTATTATTAACATTATTATTATTATTAACATTATTATTATTATTATTATTATTATTATCCATGACATTAGGATTGCTGTGCAAAGACCTCACCCATACTGGGCTGCTTTGGACAAAAGTCCAGACTGAGGAAATAGATTATAGTAAACAAAACAAAAAAAACAGCAAACACATTACATCAATCAATTCCACTCAGGGCTTTAAGTCAGGTCAGTAATGTTAGTTTTATTCATGTATATGGCAATGTTTTTCTTTGCAAGTATACAATCAAAATATGTATATATAGGTATGAGACTGCCAGAATGGTCGATGGTAGAGACACCAGTTAGAACAAATGCATTACAATACGACATAACAGAAACAACATGTGTCTAGTATGAAACCAGTGTGCCCATGACCGCCACAATGAAATATTCATGGAAAGACAGGAATGGACTGCCCTTTATTCTTTTAACCTTAAAAGAGTTTCAAAGCTGGTAACATATTGAAGTCTTAACTCAGACTAATTGGCTTTTCCTCATTCACACTACAACAATCCAATAGAGAGAAATACATTCCTTACATTACATTCACTACACATGAGTAATTCATCCCATCTACATACACACAAGAAAATCTGCCAATCCACGAGTCACTAGTTTACAAAGGAGTTCTTCTAGTCTACCTGACAGCTTGAGCCACTCATTATCCACAACACACCACATATTCACCTTGACATCAAGAAAGAAGCCTTATTAATTATACCAAGGATATTCTACATGCCCATCCATTTTCACTCAGGAATTCTCCTTACAAATACATAAACAAAGGAATTCTTTCCGTACACTCTCAATAAGGAATACATACTTACAAATACAAACCACAGAGTTTCTTTTCTGGAATTGTAACAAATATGAGCACAGGAAAGCTCCCATATCACTTTCACTAAGGAAATCTCTTTATAAGTACAAAGCAAGGAATTATCCCTCTATCTCTTCTCAAACACTGAGATTTGCCACAGACTCCTTAAGACTACATACCAAGGACCTACTGGTTTGTTATCCATACTCATCCATACTGCCTTAGCAGTGTCGGGACCCAGCTCCAAAGAGTTGGGAAAAACTCTGGATCACAAGAGATGAAGAAAAGCAGATGATCAGTCCACCTTACCTAATATTGCATGGCATAATGAGCAACATATAAGGGGTATTGCTCGATCTTAAGCCAAACGATAGTTGCAGTTTCCTTTGGTGGTATCAGATCATTGAGGGAGACCAATGAGCCAATTTACCACAGGGCGCATCAAGGAATTACAATCAGCATCAAAGAAGTATTGCACAGAGTGGCAGCCCATTTCTGAGGGGAACTAGAATGCAATTTGTGGCAGAAAGGATGCCTCATTTTCGTGAATTGTTTAAAAAAACCACCAAAACCAACATACAATAACTATGATTATGATGTATCCAACGTACAAATACAAAAAAAAAACAAAAACTCTTTCACTATGAAATGCATGCTTTTCCATCCAGATTTGTCGGTATCACTTGCAAAGACATACATAATTTTTGCTGTCTGTTTGTTTGTACCTTCGAGTTATGTTGATTTTTTTTAAAAGTTTAAAAAACCCTGTTAAAAGTAATAGGGTATCCTTTCTGCCACAACCTGTATAATACCACCTGTACATAATAATGTTGACGAATTAAAAAAAAGCCAACTATTATTGTATCACAATTTATGCCATAAGTGTCTTGCTGCAGGGCAAATACATATAAGAACATTCCCTGTGTATGTATATTCTCATTGGATTGAAATTGAGTGGGCTTGGAGAAAGGAAGTCTTAAGCGTCTATACTTATGGAAGTAAAACGGACAAATAGCTAGAGGAGATGAAAGATACTGGTGTGCAAAGCTGAGTTGGCAGTTTTAAATTTGTGCTCAAGTCTCTGTGAAGTTTGACTAGGTAGAGTAATTATAATAATGACCTCGGATCATGTTACAGACTTTGTCGGAAACACTTTTTACTTCCATGAATTGATACCACAAGACTATCAAACCTGACTGCTCTTTCTCGTACATCTTGAAAATTCTTCAATTAATCTATGATCATTTGCTGTCATTTGTAATATTAAAACCCTTCAATGCAATTAGTTTTAAAGCCTTCCAAAGTTTCTTTTGCTTGTAAGTTAATAAACACCAACAGTATTTGAAACAAATAAAACATTTGATGGAAAAAAAACAAACAAACAAAAAACTTTAAACATAATTTTTCTTCTGATAAGCATTGTTGATACTCTGGGAGCCAATATCACCTTTGTGGCAGAAAGTCTTCAGGTTCCTATTTAAAAACAAACAGATTTCCTCTGATAGAAAACAATATTAATTTCAAAATTCAATGTGTTATTAAACAAGACCGTTGCAATATATACAACCACTGATTGTTTATTGGAGGTTTTAAGGCCCCCCGACACATGAGGGTCATAGGAGCCCAGAGGAAAGCAAGATGATAGAATTAGTTCAAAGAGGGAACAGATCAAACCACAAACAGAAGAAAGGTGATTTATACTAACAAAATAAATCTCGGTAAAGAACACATCGACACAGAGAGATCATTTACAAAGACAAAAATTATAATTTCTCCTAACAATAATGGTTCAGGAGGACCCAGGATCGTTAAAATCCCCTGTGTGTATAAAAGTTAACTCGTGACCCTGCAGTCATGTGCCAAAAGGCATGAAAGAAGGGGTGACCACTGAGTTGCAAACAAGACAATAAAAACAAGACATCACAGAAAAAGGGAAAAAAATAAAACAATAGATTCAGTATAAAAGATAAGAAACAGAAGTAAAAGTAAAAGTGCCCACCAGGGACACCCGCCAACAGCCTGCTATGACCTTTGAAATAGAAGCAAAGAGGTCCAACAACATTAGAGGAAAAACTCGTGCCTCAAGGAATATCGCTGACTCAGAATATCATTGATGTGTAAATCAAACCTTTCTGTAAAAAAACAACACAACAAGAGTAGGCTTCGTCACAGAGAAACACTTCATTCCTCAAGGAGTAACCCAGATTTAAAAAGCTTCATGGACTTAAATAAATAATTTTCAAAATTTCACCTCCGTGTCTGAAAAAAACAATCTGCCAGGGACTTAGTACAAGATCTACTTCATTATTTATGGTGTTATACAATTTATTGTTTAATGATGGTTTAAGTTTAAGGGCGCTAAAACAGGTAAGGGTCCTAGATGTGCCTGATGAGAAAGCAAGAAACTAGAATTTGCAAAAAGTAAAATTGGAAAACATTTTAAAAAAAGGACCCCGCAAGTTATGCAGCAAATGGCAAATGGGGGATGGTCACTGAAACACAAACATCAAATAAGCCAGGACTAAACAGATGAGGGGAGAAAAGCAAGACCATCATGCTCAGGGCTACCAACCCCCAGAAGCACAAAATAGTAATGAAAGAGTAAAAAAATAGTAATCTGACACAAGACCTTTGCAAGGTCAGATAAAAAAATAAGCACATCATTGAAAATCACTTTTGGATGCAATTCTATTTGTGGATATCCTTTTTTTCAAAGTTCTTGAACAAAAACAAAATAAACACCAATACTGGAAACAAGTACTGGTTTTCCTTTTCATAATAAATAAAAAAACAAAAAAAAACAAATCTGAGACAAAAAAGAATAGTAATCATCCCCTTTATTTTTCTAGGAAAAAGCATAAGCAAAGCGTACATCGAGTCAGCCAATCAGATATTTAGAATAGAAATCTTAGTTTAATCGTTGAGGTAAACCTTTCTATCAAATAAAAGAAAATTTATATTTATAGCAGAAATGTTGAGGGGACCTCTTGTTTGAATTGATTTCAATTTGAACAATTAAATATTCATTTTACAGGAGGATATGACCCATGCTAAACAATGACAAATAGAAACTTGTGAAATCACTTACATACCCTCACTAGATCGCAAGATAGGAGAATAGGAACAGAAAAGGATAATATCTAATCATATATTGATCAAAAGATTTCCATCCTAGGTTATGCGAATTTTAATTCCGTCCATCCAGGTATTTGGTAAAAATTCCAGCATCTCGCAATGATCGGGCATTGTTTACAAGTTTGGCAGCAAGTTTGGACTTCATGTTTGTAGTATGAAAAGGTTTGCACGTAGTCTCTTGTTTGAAGAGATGAGGATGAACTTTGACCCCAACATACAAATAGGCTATAATTTTACATGGCATCTGCAGTATCAAACCAGGCTGAACTTGAACAAAGGGAAAGTCATTTCTCTCTTGCCAAAGAACACCATAAACAAAGATTACTTCTTTTGTGTGTGAGACATCTCAAGTTTTTTACAGCTCTCATAATATCTTTCTCGTGACAATATCTAAAAAAAGTGAAGATGTAAAATGTACCAATCTGAGATAAAAAATGATGAAAACGCTCCACTATGCCCTTTGATTAGTTAACACTTGGTACAGAATAGCCTCATTGCCATAGAGACTGTAGAATCATAAAATGCTATAAAAACCTGGGGTGCAATAAAATATTCGAGATACTTATATGCCTATAAAAATACATTACGATAAAAAAAAAAAAGGTTGAGAGCAAATTTTCAGAATATTCATTTAAATTCATTTTTCATGTACTTAACGCTTGTCCAAATCTTTTTCATACTTTTCAAAGAGGACTCATATTCTTTCCCCAATTTTTTATATGATTATCATCCAAAAATTAAATGCAGATTTCAATGAAGAAGCTACTGGTCTGATTATAGAGTTGAGACTGCTGAATACAGAAACAACATTTCTTTTTAGAATATCTAATTTGACAACTTCTACTCAGTGATGTTTAGAGACACGCTAACAATATCATGTGATGGAATTCCTTCAAAGGAAAGACACGATGAAAGACAAGACTTGAAGCAAGTATCGCTCAGAAAGATGTGGATTGGAATGTGTCTATTGACAAAATCTTTTTGAACAGGATCGACAATGGAGAGGCTGAAAAAAAAGCCATCATACCTGACGGCACTATGATGCTCATGTCAACACAGCAAAGTTTGACTCCAGATGACGGGACAGAGGAACTTGTGTAAAAATGCTCTGCACTTAAGTGTAAATAAATGCAGTACCATGATAGACACAGGTGCTAGTTTATGAAGAACCTGGTGGTTCCTGCAAACCCTCTTCCTAATCTGTTAAATTCTTGCAGAGCAGTAAGTATGGTAAAATAAAAAAAAACACCTCAGTTTAATCCCACAATCGTTACAAAGCAAAGCACGTTTCGGGCAAATGAAATTACGATTTAGTGGAAAAATCCAGCAATCTGGCATCCATGACCATGGACAACTGTTCCCAAAGCTAAGATCAAGAGGAAAGAAAAGAAATGAGAAGTGACAAAGTGCAAGGCATAGGGAAAAAACAAAACAAAAAAAAAGAGTGACAGTCATGTTCTGGGATTCATTTTTCAATTAAAACAAGAAATAAATGAGAGGTTCAAGGTTTGTAAGTACACAGAGGATGAGGTGGGAAAAGGAAACCATTGAGTGGCTGGCATCAGCCTTCCACTGTAAGTCGTAAGGTGCTAAATAAGATTTATCAGCAAAGAAAGATGACAACAAGGAGGAGATGGAAGTTGGGAGAAGTGGGGAGCGGGAGGACCAAGGCAACAGTAAATATATTTATATTGGATGCCAGGAAGAAAAAAAAAAGGCCCAAAACCAAAGCGAACAAAAATTCTGTTGTAAGTAATGTACTTAAACATAACTCGGTAAAATCCATGATCAACGTCTTAATTTTACACATGCAAAGTTTCAATGCCCTGCAGTTATAGACAAGTGAGATATTATAGCCGATTTATCAAGACTGTGTCTGAAAATGCCCATATCACAGACTTCAGAATCACTTCATATTTACATGACAAAGGTTGTAATATACACACCTGGTCGATTCTGATCAGCTGTAATGAACTTTATTGGCACCAAAATGAACTCATCATTCACTGAAAGACACTAGGATCTAGACTTGTGTGACAGTTGAATGTTTTTTTACATGTGACATCGTTTCCTTTATCGAACTAAGAGTTTTAAGTTTTGAGTTGAATTTGATATCTTGAGCCAATTTCTTTATTCCTGTTTTGAGGCGCCCTAACAAAAAAACTACAATAGGTATAGATGTGAAATTTTCATACAGTAAATAAAATTACAAAAGTTATTGATCCATGCATTTTCATGCTAATAAAATCATTATCACAGCTTCAGTAAGACTGCGTGAAATTCCCCCTTCAGACTTGTGCCGTGAATTTTATGATTTGGGTATTTTTGGGTAGTCTTTAAAAAATGATCATATATCTATATCAACAACAGTACATTACAACTTTGCACATGCAACATTAAGCTGTCAATCATTGCTTTTGCTGAGTTTGTTAAACTACATTCACGATGACTCAGTGTTTGGGCCTTTTTTTTTTTTTATTCACGCACCCCTTATAACATCAAGGCAGGTTGGCAAACAGTACAGTTGATAGTGAGTGCCATTGGTGCAATTTATAATGATCAACATGCAACACCCCAGTGGGTACTTGCTCACTTGACATAAAATCAACACGCATATTTTCCACAAGAGCATAGTACAAAAAGCACCATGGAACTCACACGACTGTCTCATCGTAATAAATATATGGGAAAGCGATTTAATTTTGTACACAGGGATGCCGTATCTTCAAAAATTGATTCCAAATTCAAACATAAAACGAGGATCATACGACCCTACTGATTGTACTGTTCTTCCAGTGAGAATTAATTTTTGAAAATATGGCATCACTTCTGCCCCTTTATTACTGTAAACAGTCGAGTACTGTAAAAATTGACTTCTTTCACACCGGTATGGTAATTCAGGGATGAACAATTTTGTTCATCGACCATGAGACAGGGTTCATGGATTGTGACAGAAAACAGTGCACTCAAACACAAAGAGTTGTAATGCTAACTTGGATTGAAAGTAAAGTCTAGCTGGTACTCGTACTGCTTACAGCTTTTCTCCCCCAGATGAAGTCTATTTTGTATTGTTTGAAACAATTGGTTTCAATAGTTTCCGTTTTGATATGGGCATTAATTATGTTGAAACTCTCAATGAGAACAAAATATTCAATAATTTGTAATTTCATGTCTCATTTTCTAGAAGACGAGTTGTTGATTTGGGTAACTCATATCAACCCCTTAAAACCTGGGATGAAAAAAAATCTAGTATGTATTCCAATACATACAGTAAAATAAGAAGATAAAAAACAAATCAAAACATGGTGACCTAAGTTATAAGAAATAAAATGACTTAATGTACAAAATATATCTTTCACGTTTTTTTCTTTCGTTTTTTTTTTTTTTCTTCATTTCGATGAAACAAATTAAAATTAAAATATCAAGATCAACTCTGGACAAAACAGAACTGACTATAAAATCCATGACATTTTAAAAGTCTGGCAAACTGCACGCCTTGCATCACTCAGACACAAATGCTGCTGTCCTTTGAAAGTAATGTGGCTGGATCATGAGGAACAAGAGCCAGAGGAACACCCACAAAGAAATCATACATCCACTGAATCTTCATCTCTACCAGATGGCATTGCCTTGGTGACAACATCAACGTCAGGCTTCTCGGATGGTGATGACTTCAGCAAGGTTTCTCTTTCATCCCCGAGCAAGCCTTCCTCCTCCCCCTCCTTGTCATCCTCCGCAGTAGCTTTCCCACAGTCTGTGATGACGTTATTGTTACTCTTCTCCGAGGAGTCATCGATGAATTGTTGCCTCCCACTGGATCCTGAGCTCTCCTTTGACAGCAAGGCTTCTGTTTCATCATTGCCCACATCATCACTCCCTCCACTTATTATCAACGTCCTTGAACTGTCCTCCTCCTCCTCCTCATCTGCTGCTTCTCTCTCTCCATCCAAAGTGGCTTTCTTTTCCTGAGCCGTCAGCTTACTGGTGTGATCCGCATCAGGATTATTTTTCTCTCCTTCAACATTTGAAACGGTTTTCGGTTCATTGAGGCTGAGTTCTATGTCCCCAAGGTCGTAGACCATGGGCTCTTGAATACTGTCTACACTGTCCGTGTGGCTCAGACTGTCCGTGATGTCCTGCAGAGTGCTGTCCCCTCCTGGGATTCTCCCATTTTTGCCGTGGCCAGCACGTCCATTTGGCACTGCCCCAAGCTGTATCACCGGCTGCTGGGACCTGATACAGAGACAGAAAATTGCCAGATAAAATTCTTTTCACATGCCAAACATGAGGGGCAAAAATTTATCATGTCAATTATTTTACAAATTTTTGGTTCTAAAATAGAAAAGAGAAAATATTCTCACCATATCTGTGTCCAAAAAGTGATACAGATTGTTTCAGCCATAACATACACAAACAAAAAACAACAACTGAAGTACAAACTAAAGGGAAATCTCCCAAACATCTAAGAAAATATGAGGACCATCCAAAGTAGCTGCCCTGCATATCAAAAAAATTCAAGTTTGTTTTGGGACTAAAAATAAAAAAAGAGGACCGACCATTAAAGCATCTCGACACAGTGACACAGTCAGCACACCACCTACTTTTTGCAGAACAAAAAGATGTCCAAACCATGACTTATATTCAGGACAGCTTCAAGAACCAGGGCTGCCAGTGACTTATTGCAAAATCCACACATATGATCCTGTCCATCTGTGCTCTTGAGAAGGTGAGGAGCCTTATTTTCTCTTATTCTTGAACATATCACCATTCTTCTGTCCTCTCATGACGACACGAGAACCCTCTTGGATCCGCAGAGGTGTGGCAGCCTCGAGAACAAAACAAACCTTCATCCGAGTCCACATTACTACTGTCACAGTGTAAATGTTTTCTCCCCCCGCTTACCCTTTCATGAGCGCCTCCCGTGCCATCTCCTTCAGGCGGTCAAACTCTGCCTTGCCAGTCTGCTGCGCCATGTCGTACAGGTAGCCGGAACCCTGGTTCAGCAGGAGGTACGGGGCCTCAAACTCCATTATCTTGCCATTGTCCAACACCTGACAAGGAAAGACAGGACATTTTTTAGCCGGTCCTCAATCATTCTCCTCCATCTCCTCCTCTTGCTTCTTATACTTTCTTATTCTTTTTTGTTCTTTCTTTTTTTTTTCCTCCGTCTTTTTTTTTTCATCTTCTGTTTTTTTCCCTTTTACCTGACCCTGTAGGAGCCCATGATAGTGTGCAGTGTGTGTGTGTGTGTGTTTGTGTGTGTGTGTGTGTGTGTGTGTGTGTGTGTGTGTGTGTGTGTGTGTGTGTGTGTG
>JBCIKM010446029.1:0-10446 GCA_039654465.1 Melibe viridis | reverse complement strand
GCTGCAGTAACTGTAACCTGTGATTATAATTCTTTGCTTGCACAGTGAGTCAGGTGCTTGAATCTTTCAAACAGGTTGTTCCCAGACAGATTTTCCGCTGCAGCTAGAGGGCTTGGACAAGGATAAATACACTGTGATTGGGTTTGACCCTCGGGGCTTCGGCCAGAGCCGACCTCCTGACAGAGACTGGCCTCTTCTTTTCTACCATCGAGATGCAGAGGATGCTGCCACAATGATGCAGGTTGCTCATATAAAATATGATGATAATTGATAATGATAATAAAGTTGGTATGCCAATATCAGAAATTTTACCAACATGAAATTCTTCCAGAAGGCATAATTTTATTGCAAATTTTCAAGAATTTTCCCCAGGGGAAACTTCTACTTCCCATCCTACTGAACCTCCCTCAAATTGCAAATGCAGACAGAGGAGGAGTTGTCCAAATGTTTGAAAAAGCAAGAAAAAGAACTGCCTTTGGATTTTGTAGACGAGTTTAAACACAAAACCCCCTCGCCCCAACTTTCACGGCATAGATCCTGAATTTAATATCGATAATAAGGTATAGATAATAAGTGACTGGTTTGAATAAACAAATTACGTATAAAAGAACAAGTCGCTTAAGATGTACAGTACTAACGGGATATAAGCACGGTCTAGGGAGAAGACTAAAACCGTGCTTAAATCTGAGCGTGCTTAAATGAGGAGATACACAATGTGTGTAAATGTATTCATGTGTTACTTCCTTTAGAACAATAGAACACACACACACACTCAAACTACGTACTGTACTGTGTAACCATTTTTGTTGTTTTATTTTTGTTTTTAATACGTTTGTGATTTTATTGTATTAACATTATTATTTCCTTCTAAAAAAATCGGTAATGGATGATTGGGTCTTTGTAGACATGATGTGACGTTGCACTTCAGTCAGGACCGTGCCAAACGATGTCTGAGATGTTAGGTCATTCAGCTGATCAATGACGTTTGGGGCTCATTCTTGATTTCTGGGGCAGGGGAGATAACTATAGAAAAAGAACAAAAAAAGCGTAGGACACACGATTTAGTACTTTGTGCGTTGTACTGAAAAGCCTTTCATGAAACAAACCACGAGGACAGGTATTGATACGTAGTCGATCAGGAGATAAGGTTTTTAAACAGTTTTTAATGCTGAGTTTTTTAAAAGCTGAATTGATTCAGTGATCCTCTTCAGTGCAGCATCTTATTACATCAGGAATGATCAAGTTCAAGAACTGTTATTTGCATTTCATTATTTCAGACCCTGGGCTTTCCACGCTACTCAATCCTGGGCTGGAGTGACGGTGGCATCACTGGAATGATCCTGGCAAGCTGTAACCCTGGCAACGTCCGAAAGCTCATCATGTGGGGGTCAAATGCTTATTTTACTAAAGAGGACATAGAGATGTACCATGGTATGAAAGATTTCTCTTTCTTTTCAGACTCCTTGCTATCCTTGCTCAGGAAAGAATAGAAATTTTTCAAATGTGGAAAACAAAAAAAATTATTACATGAAGAGCACTTTACCCTCCTCATCAGAACAAAATTGAAGAAACTGATAGAGCTTTACATAGAATAATTGATTAAGTGGCTCCCCCACCCTCTTAAAAGAATACACGTGAAAAAAACTCCACCTAATCCTGCCTATAGACTACTAGTATGAGCCCCACTACAACAGTATGATAGACATGCCATGGCCTTAGCAGGAATATAAGCCACACCCTCACAAAATAAGTAATTGTGTACACATTTTATTTGGTGAAACCACTGATAAAGGTTAACGTTTTATGTGTAATCAAGTCTTATTCAATCAAAACAATGCTGATTATGCTCTTTGGATCCTCAGATTTCCCCTTTTAACATATTCTTGTAAGCTGTTTTTCATACCTTCAAAGGTAATATTTAATGAAAATAGCTTTAATTTTAATTTATGTTAAAATATCAGGGTTTTGACCAGATTGGAAAATTTTCCTCTTTTATTATTATTAAAAAAAAAATTTTTATGATTATTAGCGCTGCTTAAAGCACAAGATTTGGTTAAAAGATTCCCAGTAAAATATCCTTCTTTCTCTTTCTTTCCAGTCATTGAAGATCTGGACAAATGGAGTGAAAGAATGCGAGCCCCTTTCCTTGAAGTGTATGAGAAAAACTACTTCCTCTCCCAGTTGAAGCTGTGGGCTGATGCTGTCCGACGTTTCCTCTTGGAAAGAAACGGTCAGTGCTTCATATACCAGAGACAAAAGAGAAGGAAGTCTGCTCTCAGGGGAAGTAGTTTTAGGTTCAAGCTCTGAAATTTATTGATAGTCAAACTGTACAAACTGCCTATGAATAGGAATTTCCCTATCTTGTGAGTACCCAATAATAGAAGAGTTAAGATGTTTAACCCCACCGCTATTCTTGAGGTATATAGTAATAACTGCGATATAAATAATAACAATGAAGTAACAATATAGACAATGGTGCTAATAAGGATTATTATAAATTATATTAATAGAAATAACTATGATGCTAATGATAATAATAATAATAATGATAATAATAATAATAACAATAATAATACCAGGTGAGTCATAAAAAAGGAACCACTCCAAATTTGCAATAGAATCATAATTAATGTGCATATTACAATGAACATTTCCAGAAACTGCCCAATCAGATTTAGTGTGTTCAAAATCAGTTATATTGGTTGGGGCTGTACAGAGTTATGGCAGTTATTCATTCTAAATTTTGCTCTTGCTGAGAATGCCGAAAAGTGACGTTCAATATTTGTGATAACATTCTAAAATTTCTTGCAATGGATCGCTCTGATGCTAGAAAAAATTATTTCTTTGATTCAGGAAAGGATTTCTGATGAGGGGATGTGTGGAAGGACTTTTCAAATTGTTTGGGAACCAAAGGAAAGAATTTTCACTGGCATCAGAGCGATTTCTAGAGATAAATTTCGGAATCCATGACCCATTTTGGATGTCATCTTTCAATGCAGGGCGCGACATTTAGAATGATTCTCATAACTCTGTTCACTGCCCACCAATATAATTGCTTTTTTAGACACTACGTGCGTTTCATTGGTTTTTCTTTCTGTAAAGTTTCATATTATAAAAGGTGCATTGGTTATGATTTTATTGCAGAGTTGGAGTGGTCCCCCTTTCTGGGGTGTCATCTGGGTTCAAAATGTGTGTTGGCATTCTCAAATTTCTCATTAGGAACTGCTCTGATGCAAGTGGAAATTCTGTCTTCAGTTCTGAAGCACATGAAAAGTCCTTCCATACATCTCATCATTAGAAACCCTAACCTGAGTCAAAGAAACATTCCTTCTTGCGTCAGAGCCATTCATTGTGAGAAATTTCAGAGTGTCACGTTTTGAATTTCATTTTTCAGCGTAATGCCCAAGAGCAACATTTAGAATAACTGCCATAACCCTACCTGCTGCCAGCCAACACACTAAATGTGGTTAGTTGGTCCCACATTCTGGAAATTTTCATTGTAAAATGCGCAGTGCTTACGATTCTATTGTAGATTTGGATTGGTCTGTTTTTTATGGATCACCTTGTAATAATAATAATAATAATGATGACGACTTATTCTGATAATAATTGTGAGCTTGTTTACACCTGGGAATAACACACTATACATCCCCTGACATCACCAGTGTCTTTTATGATGCTTTATCCAATGAGATTTTACAAAAGAAGTCACATGACTATGACGTTGACCTCATTATGCATCAAAAGAAATCGTCGGTTCACGACTGATATTTGCAACTGCTAATTTTTGTCTAAAATTTCTGTTCTGAACTATAATTTACACTTTTTTATTAAACTAAAAGTAAAAATATGTCAATATTCAAACATTTGGTGCATAAATATACTCATTAAATTTGATTTTGAGCTTTAAAATGATTTTTTCTTGGTATATCAGAAAACCAGTATTTTGGCTATTTGGTATCGTTTTGAGTTTGTAATGAAAAAGATAGGTGGACACAGTATCATTTTGAGCTTCATTCTTCCATCGTTCCGATGATATCAGGTTTGCCTTTTGCTTTATAAGAAACAGGATTTAAAGGGAGTATTTTGTTTGTTGAAGTGAACCACTAGTGACCTTAACATCGGAAAACTGACCCCCGTAGGCAGTGCTACCGTGAGCACTGCATAAATTCTAATCACATGATGGTGAGCAAGCAGCCAAGTAGTTAACTACCCAAAGAAGTACCTAAAACAGAAGTGAAAAGTCTAAAATAGCTGTTTTATTTTAGCTCTTAAAAGTCAATTAGACAAGTGACTCTGACATTCTACATTTTATTTAAAAGGAGGCTTGATTTCACAGTTCAACCACCCGTCAACCATACTTAGTTCCACTGAGTGTGACTCAACACACCAGTCAATAAGAAGCTTTGTATTTCCATTTGCTCAGAGAAAAGTACCTCAGCTCGTAGTGATAATAATCATAACAATAATATTACAAATAATAATAATCATATTGATAATAGTCATAATTATACTAATAATGATAATAATAATTTTAATAACAATTTTCTTATAATTATAATGAAGATGATGATAAAAAATAAAATTTATAGATATGGTAATTGTATAATAATAATAATAATAATAATAATAATAGTAATTTTCAAAAAAATAATGATCATCATAATACTCATAATTATACTAATGATGATAATAATGATTTTTATAATAATAATAATGATGATTAAAAAAAAAAATTAATAGAGATGGTGATTGTATAAAATAGTAATAACAATAATAATAATAATAATAATAATAATAATAATGATGATGACAATAATAGTAATAAGAAGAAGAAGAATGCTGATAATAAAAAATAGACTAAATGCTAACTGTAATTGATGATAGTTGGAATTAAATTCTATTACATGCACACTACCATTAATAATTATTATGTAATGTTCATAAACGTGCAAATTTGTTGACAAGAACAAAAAAAGAAAAATAAACCAAGATCACCCCTTTAAAAAGAAACAAAAAAAACTAAAAGAACAGAATAAACAAACCCACCTATTTATTCTTTTTGTTTTCTGCCATCAGGAGACATCTGTGTGGGCAGCCTGCCAAACATCAAGTGCAAGACGCTGATCATCAACGGTGTCAAGGATCCCCTGGTGCCTCAGGAACACCCTCACTTCTTGCATAAACACATAGCAAACTGCAGGTACTGTACTGTACCCAATAGCCTAGATTGTCTGGTTTGGGTGGCATGGGAGTCCAATGCCGTAGCGATTGGTCACCAAGCCCACAAGACCAACCAGAGGGCTTAAGTGAGGAAACCACAAGTAAATTATGAGCTCTTTGTCGTTGGTTTTAGACCATGACAAGCAAAACTACCCTCATATAAGATAAGATTAGACAAATTAAGATATGATAAGATAAGATAATAAGATAATACCTGGTAACACTGATACAGCTTCCCTGCTAAAAGGTATTTATGTTAACTTATTCCGTCCATGATTTTCAGAGTTGAAGGCTTTTCTATTATCTCCCCTCTCTAGGATGGTGGAGTGGCCGGAAGGCAAGCACAACCTACACATGAGGTATCACCAAGAATTCAACCAACTAGCGGAGGAGTTCCTGGACCAACCAGAGGGCTCTAGTGAGGAACCAGAAAGTAAATTATGAGCTCTCTGTCCCTGGTTTTAGAACTTGACAAGCAAAACTACCCTAACATAAGATAAGATAAGATAAGATATGATATGATAAGATAACATAATACCTAATAACTCTAATAAAGCTTCCCTACCAAAAGGTATTTGTGTTAACTTATTCCGTCCATAATTTTCAGAGGGTCCTGCCAGAGTTTCTATTCTTAGCTTGCCTGAGCAAGAGAAGTTGGTCAGTCTTTTTAAAAATTCTAACGCAACCACTATGAAAATGACTAGCAATTCATATATCGATCTTTTAGACAGTGACCATCCTTTTTTAATAAAATGATTCGAGTCCCCAGAAGCCATTAAATTTACTTAAAAAGTTATCATGTAGCGACACCCTGCATAAGAAAAGGAACAGAACTGATTCTATTCTACGCACTAACCTCAAGTTTCAAGCTTAAATAGGCATCCAAATTCAGATTAGGCCACAAATCTTCATTTCTACGACACTGAAGGTAATCCATGTGAAAATTCAAGTCAAAACAATGACTAGAATCTAGTCATTACTAATTTCTGTTTGAGGGGGGGGGGGGGGGTAGTTCATAGCAAAGACACAACAGAAATCACCTCTCTCTTGCATCCTCAATATGAAAAAAATTGTATTATTAAGACAGAAAAGTTCACAAAGTGCGCCCTGTTCGATCAAAGGATAGCTCTTTTGTTGTTATTTTACCTTTTGGTAACGTAAAAATTTGGATTAAATCAAAACTACAACTTTTTCTTTTCATTTTCTGTTGGTATGCTTACTTCGTAGGAATGGACGCAAGCAATATTCTGGCTTACGCACACAGCGTAGGAATGGATGCAATCCGTTAAATGAACTTAATTGTCTTTAGTTTTGTTGCATGTCCAAACTACTCAACTGTCATTCAGTCTGATTATTTGATTCAATTCTGTTTGTCCAGTATTTAGATCAAGCTGGCAATTGCAGGCAGAGCAAAATTTGGTTCCTATAAATGGATTAACACAACCAATACCCCATAATATTCTAGAACAAATAAATATTAGCTTTACATTGCATACAAAAAACTATCTTGACATTTGTAAGACTTTGGCCAGAAACCAATATATACTTTTAGGATGAACACAACTCGCAGTGTGAAGTCCTGTATTATTGGATAACGCTGTGCTTGCCCTTGCTTTTGTTATACAAGTCTTTCACTGCATGGTTGTTAATGTGAACACTGTTATATCATTGAACTTCAAAATTGAACCTCATTTATCTTGTTAATTATATTCAAAACCCCTATGTTACTGGAACATTCAAAACCTCTGTGTTACTGGAACATTCAAAACCCCTATGTTACTGGAACATTCAAGACACCTAGGTTAATGGAACATCAATTTTATCATCATGTTATGAAATGAGAATAAGATCAGCGGTGCCATCTTTTATGTCACCTTCCCAATAGAGATGTCTTGATTTTTATTATTATACATCAAGATTATTATTATGTATAATTATTTTCATTTTAATCATTATTAGAAATGTGAGAAAGATCAGGCTTTAAACATTGGCTTAAAGATATTTTGCATTTTACTTAGCGCATCTGTTGAAAAAGAAAGACCTCAAATTAAAAATTTAGTCACTCAGCAAAATGCCGTTTGCATTTGATAGAGCTCTAATTTTTAGATGAAGGCATCAACCTTTACAATTCACAATATGTTCTTCAGAGATATTATTCCAGATTTCACTCCCTGTCTGGGGATCCAGGGAATATAAGTAGGTCCCCTGCGCGCCAGTAGGAGATGAAAGCCCTCCAGCGGCGGTGGGTGGTTGTTGAGAGTCCCTGGTGAGCTCTTCTCCTTCTGTTTCTTTTCCTTCACACTGAAGCTATCATCTTACTTTTTCCCCTTTTCTGTGATGTCTTGTTTTTGTTGTCTCAATGCTCATCCCTTATTTGGTACATGACTGCAGTGTCACAAGATAGAAATACTGGGTACTTTAGTACACAAAGGGGGTTTAAAGATCTTGGGTCTTCCTGTACCATAATGCTGTTATATGTGTGGCCATTGCTTATTTTTGTAAGAAGAGATGATATTTTTTGTCATTGTAAATCATCTTTCAGTGGTGTCAATATGTGAATTATGTGTTTTGAGAGATGATATTTATTTTTTAGTGTAAATCATCTCTCTGTTTTTTTGTGATTTGATCTGTTCCCTCTTTTAAACAATTCTTTCATCTTACTTTCCCCACGGCTCCTCTATGACCCTTGTGTGTCATTGGGCCCTAAAACCTCCAATACACAAACAACTCACTCCCCGTCAATTTCTGAGAGGTACAACAGCAATTCATGTGCTCTCTGAGGGAAAAGTGTATTTGATCTTATGATTGTTTGAGTACCCATAATATCATCAAGTCTTTACAATGTGACTTATTTTTATAGTCATTTTGTAAAGGTCATATCTCAATGCTTTTGCTCAACAAAAATTTTAGAATGATGCAATAGGCAAATGAAAATAATATGCTTTATTGTTATATGCAATAAATAACCTATGGTAATCATGGTTTTCATGCAACCCCCCCCCCCCCCCTTAAAAAACAAACAAACGACAACCACCCCCAAAAAAAACAAAAACAAAAAAAAGAGAAAATAAAAAAACAAAACAAACAACAAATAAACGCAAAACACAACCCAACAACAAAAAACAGTTTAAAAAAAAAAAAAGCAATGAAAAACTGGAGTATCTTTTTCTTGCACTTGTATGTCATCTTACTGCTTTGTATACTCGTGCTGAAGTATCTAGATTTTTGTCAAAACGATGGAATGATGATAATATGTGTTCAATGTGATGTTTATCTTTTTTACGTTTGTGAGATGGAATGATGATAATATGTGTTCAATGTGATGTTTTTCATTTTTTACGTTTGTGAACCCACCTCAAGATAAAGATCTCCCTTTTTTTTTTTAATGTGACCAATGAGATCATTTGGATGTGGACATTATTTTCAGGAACTGTTGAGTGCTGTCTTTCATTGTTATTCATGTATTGCAATCAAGAGAAGTAATGAGTAATGAGTAAGCTGCACTGGCTACCCATAAAGTATTTCAAAATAGCCACACTTGCTTTCAAATGCCTCCACGGTTCAGACCCCAAGTATCTAAGTGACCTGGTTAAAATAAAGTCCCCAGGTAGAAAACTCTGGTCATCTTTGGATGTACTTCTTCTAGAAACCCCTTCTTCCTATACCATTATTCTGTTATATGTAATGACCATTGCTTATTTTTGTATGGAGAGATGATATTTTTTGTCATTGTAAATCATCTCTCGGTGGTATCGATATGTTTTGAGAGATGAGTGTAAATCGTCTCTCTGCTGTTTGTGATTTGATCTGTTCCCACTTTGAACAAATTCTATCATCTTACTTTCCTGTGGGCTCCTCTATGACCCTTGTGTGTCGTGGGGCCCTAAAACCTCCAATAAACAAACAAACAAATAATGTTGTCTGATCTACAACCAGGGGGACCTCTGCACTTTACATCCATCTCTGATAGGACGGGGGAAGTGTGGAAAAGTGCCTTACCCAAGAGCACAACATAAATGACCAGAGGATATACCTGGGGCAGTGGAGCTGGGAAGTGATCCTATACGTCACCACTCCAGACAATAGCTACAATCATGATTGCTTGAATCTTGCATATAGCGAGTTGTGTCAACCACTGTTTCATCCATGCCATATTTTTTCTTTTTTTTTTACTGTAATGTGCCTACTCTGTTTTCAATGCGCAAGGTACTTTTTATACTATAGTTCTATTAACACAACGTTATATTCATTTCTATTGTTTTGTCTACCTCCATCGTTATCCCCTAAGATTAAAATCCCCCCTACATTTCTATTTTTACAATGAGAACGGTTTTGCGTGAAAAGCTGCTGATTTGTATTACCTTTTTACCCTAGAAATTATTATTATTATTGTTGTTATTATTATTATTATTATTATTATTATTATTATTATATCAACAGTGGGTTTCTGTAGAAAATAAAGATGGTTAAAAACTAGTGCTATGATGATTTTGTCTTTTTGCTTTTGGGTTGCCCCGTGGGGACCCGGGGAATATTGTAGGTCCCCTGCATGCCAGCAGGTGGTGAAAATCATCCAAAGGCGGCGGGTGGTTGGTGGGAGTCCCTGGTGGGCTCTCCTATTTCTGTTTCTTTTCTTTTACACTGAAGCTTTCGTCTTACTTTTTCCCCTTTTCTGTGATGTCCTGTTTTTGTTGTCTTGTCTGCAACTCAATGTTCATCCCTTATTTCATGCCTTTCAGTACATGACTGCAGGGTCACAAGTTAAACGTACTGAGCACTTTTGTACACAAACGGGATTTAAGATCTTGGGTTTTCCTGTACCATAATGCTGTTTTATGTGATGGCCATTGCTTATCTTCTTCTTCTTCTTCTTCTTCTTCTTCTTTAATGATATCAACTGACTCAGTGGAACTGAGTATTACAGTCGATGCGGGCATAATTAGACACACCAAGAGCAAGTTTAGTCTTGGTGTGCCTCTGGGAGCTTCAAGTTAAACACAATGATTACTTTTTAACACAAAGGGGTTTTGGAGGTCCTGGGTCTCCCTTGCCCAAAATGCTTTTATGGTTTATGGCCATTGTGGTGGATAGCTCCACTGCATGAGGAATTTTCTTCTTTCAGTCTGAGAAGACTTATAAGTCCTTTCACACATCAAGCAACCCAAAGGTCTTTGTCAGACACAACATAACATTTTCAATAAAGGGACAGACAATAATTATGTA